>JAGKTI010018755.1:0-17468 GCA_018397915.1 Birgus latro | reverse complement strand
TAAAATGCTGCACCCGCTGAACCATCAGCAGTGACTGATCCATCAGTGTAGTATTCTGCTGCCCCCGGGACACGAAGAGTCGCCATCCTTCTCAGTGCATCTTGCCGCAACAGTGAGGGCAGGGATGCTCTAGGGGAGGCACTGGAAGGGGCAAGTCCACGAATCACAGGGGGCAGCCATGGTGGTGGAGGTGAGTAGTCAGGATGAGGGAGGTCTGGGCCTCCCTGCAAGGTCTGGGTAAGGGCAAGTTTATGGACAATCGCCACAACAGAGTGTGCCCAGTCCCTTCTCGAATGATAGAGGTTAAGAGGCCTGTCGAGGGTGCGCTGCAGCACAGCAGAGACAGACAGCTGAGGTCTGGATCTGCAGAGCTGCGCAGCAACTGCTGTTGATCGACTCCAGACGCGATGTTGGAGAGAGGGAAAGCCACACTCCAACCTCAGATTCTCGGCGCGCGTCCACATAGGAGCACCCAACATCACACGAAGTGCAGAGTTTTGCAGGACTTCGAGAGAGCGGACCTGCTCACCCGAGAGTCCAACAAGACACGTTGCACTGTAGTCAACAAGTGACCGTATTGCGTGCGTGTAGAATGTTCTTAGAGTACGAGGTGAGGCACCGAGATTCCTGTGGGAGAGAGCTTTTAGGGCAGAGATGCGAGGGGCCGCCCTCTCTCGCAGGTACTTGACATGCTTTGAGAAGGTGAGGCGGCTGTCCAACCACACTCCCAAGTATTGGTGACTGAGAACTATGCCAAGCTGTTGCCTTCCGAGTGAGAGGGGATGTTCAGGTGGACGCATCCCAAAAGGCAAGCATTTCGACTTATCGGGGTTCAATTTCAGGCCTAGTTCACAGCACCTATCATGGAGGCGGGTTAGAGCAGCCGGTGCATGTCTATAGCAATCCTTACGAGAGACGACGAGCACGAGATCATCTGCGTAGCAGAGGAGGGTGGTACCTCTGCCAAAGTCAATCAACAGCAGCTGTTCGACAAGCAGATTAAATAGGAGGGGACTGAGCACGCCTCCCTGTGGCGTTCCGTTGATATGAGGGTGAGGGGGAGAGAGCTGTCCCTGAAAGCGTACACTAGCAGAGCGGCCAGTAAAGTAGTTGCGCAGCCAGGAGAGAATCCTGCCACGAACACCCTTGGCAACGAGCGCTGAGAGTACGGCCTCAGGGACAGCTAACTCAAACGCCTTCTCTACATCAAGGAAGACAGCCAAGCCTCGGCCATGTCTCAGCTCACCTAGAAAGGAGGCCAAACACTGCACAGCACTTCTGCCAGGGAGATAGGCAAAGATATGCGGGTGCAGCGGGCCCAATTTCCAGGAAAGACGAGAGAGAACGAGGCGTTCAGCCGTCTTCGCAATACAGCTGAGAAGAGAAATAGGTCTCATCGCAGCTGGATCACGAGGCTTCGGGATGGGATGGATGATGGCAGTCTTCCATGGAGTAGGAAGGCGTCCCACAACCCAAGAGTGGTTTACAAGGTCAAGGAGGAGAGTCCGCCCCCTCTGTCCTGATCGGGCATGGAGGGAGTAAGAGAGGCCATCTGCTCCTGGGGCAGTGTCTTTCCGGCCCTGGAGGGCTTCGTCTAATTCACCAGAGGTGAAGAGCACATCAGTCTCGTCAGGAAGCGCGCAGGCGTTGTTGATAGAGGCGGTGCGGGGACCAAGGAGACGATCCTGCAGGTCCCTGACAGACTGTGGCAGGTTGATAGGCGAAGTCCGCAGGGCAAAATGAGCAGCAAGGCGATTGGCCTCTCCTGCTGGATCAGGATGAGAGGGGGCGGGGGGGGGCCGGCAACCAGAGATGCGCCGGATTCTCGTCCACATCTCCTTTAGAGAGGAGTGCGAATCGAGAGACCGGCACCAACGCATCCAGGCCTCGTCCTTGAGCCGCCGTTTCTCACGAGAGACGTGACGCACTACCGCAGCCAGATATTTCCTTGTGATGGAGGAGGGGCGTCTCCGATGAGCCTTGCGAGCTGCATTTAAGCGGTGGTTAAGCTCGCTCACTCTCTCATCATAGAACCAATGGTCTTTGATGAGAGAAGTGGGAGGCCTGGAGAGCGGAATATTGCCTGCGGCAGCGCGTCTGAGCGCATGGGCGACATAATCAGCATGCTCATCGAGGGATAGTGGGGCAGGAGAGTCCCTTGCAAGCAACTCAAGAGTCTGCTCGTAGTCTTGCCAGCGAGCTCGACGTGTGTCCCAGCGAGGAGGAGGCGATGGTGGTGGTGGTAAAGGCGCCACCTGCAGGTCCGTCACTGTGGCGAAATGGTCACTAGTGAGGAACGGATGCAAGGACCACGTCGAGCTGCCCGCAAGAGTCGAGGAGACAATAGTGAGATCCAGTCTCCCACCTCGAACGTGTGTGGGTTCAGCTGGATCGTTGAGCAAGGTAATCCCCTGTATATCCTCAAGGAGCATGGCGAGATGCCGCCCTGCCTCATTTGAGGGGCCGGGCGAGGAGAGGATGGTATGGTGAGCATTAAGGTCGCCGCCCACTAGAGTTGGTTCGGCAGAGGCAAGGGTCAAAATCTCACCCAAATCGAGAGTGCTTACCTGATGCCTGTAGATGTTAAAAATGTTAAGTGAGGTGGTGGCGAGGCGCAGGACAACGCCCTGCACTTCGACACCCTCCCCACAGTAAACAGGTGGATCGTAATCAGTGGAGGGGATGTGGTTCCTAACTAGGATAGCACATCCCAGCGTAGCATCTCGATCATAGGGAAGAAAGTGACCCTTGTAGCCACCAAGGCCAAAAGTGGAATCCCCGTGGAGGAGCGTCTCCTGTAGGAGGATGACATGAACATCCTCCCTGACAGCCACCTCTTGGAGGTGGGGGAGCTTGCTCCGAGCCCCTAGGCAGTTCCACTGGAGGACTCGGAGGGATGAAGTGGTTTGTGCGGTGGTGGTGGCAGAGGGGTGGAGGGCGACTCCAGGGTCAGGCCGAGGGCACGCCGCTCTGCCTCGATCGCCGCCGAGGCCGGTGTGAGCCCCGCCATGGCCGCGGGTAGCACTGGAGAGGCAGGGAGATCCAGTGGCATGGATGGGGCGGCAGTCGAGGGCGAGTCCTGAACAGGCTTCTGTGGGAGGGTGGTGGGAAGGGGTGAGATCTTCGTCTTCTCCACCTTCTGATCCACTAGTTTCTGGACTGTTTTGTTGACCTCCCGTTCCAGAAAGCTGGTGTCCAGACGCTCGCCGAGGACCTGCCCCATGATGCTTGCAACTGTGACTGCAATCTGTCTCCCGATCATCTGAAACTCCTCCACAGAGAAGCAAAGGAGGGGTTGGGTTGGCATGGATTGAGGAGTGGGGGTAGGCTGGGGAGAAGGAGTGGAGGCGGAAAGATGAGGAGGGGGGGAGGTTGAGGCTGGGGAAGGAACAGGAGAGGGAGGATTGGGGAGAGGTGGGAAGGACTCTGCTGCTGACAGAGTGAGGTTGCTGGGGAGGAGGAGACGTCCTCTGAGACCCCCAGACAAACGTTCCTTGAGGGGTAGGGTTGGTGACCCCCCGGTCCTGGACCCAGGCCACCTGCCGACGGCGGCCCTGATCCACCAGAGCAAGCCTGGAGGGGCACAACGGGTGCCACGCGTGATGCCGCCGTGCGCAATTTGGGCAGCGAGCCACGACTGTCTCCCCCGCCTTGAACTTGGCGAGGCAGACATCGGTGTCGTGGGGCCTGGCAGCGTTGGGATCGAACCCACTAAGTCTACTTACACTGGTGCCCAGCGGTAACAATGAACCCACTAAGTCTAGTTACATTGATCCCTAGAGGTAACAACGGAGCTACTACGTTCACTTACATCAACGTATTATTTGATGGCAGGCGGTAAGAACGAACCAAGTTCGGTAAACTACGCGTGCCGAGTTTATACGCAACTTAACAACATCCCTAATCGTGCCTAACCACCTCAACCACGACTCCACAACTCCACGATTACAAGAAACAATAGCAACGATAAACTACTTCTATCGACATCTCTACAAGCCTACAAGTTAACATATTATTTGGTTGCCGCGAACGAAAGGACCAACGCCAACAGGCCTACACATCTACAAGCAGCAAGCAAGTATACAATAAGAAGAACGAGTTACGAGTGGGAAAAAAAATAAAGAAATAAAAACGAAGAAGCGAGAGAACTTACTTACCACGTCTACAACTCTGCAGTGAAGTTCTACATTAGCAGGCGAGACGATAACAATGATCAGCTTTAGTTCTACAATTGAATCTACATTAACAAAGATAGAAAACAAACAATCCTCCAGTTTTTACGACGAACCAGCGAACTACAATTATCAAGATTGCTACGCAACAGGCAAATAAAGTGAAAGACTATCGACTCACAACCCCAAACTCTCTCCAACCCCCACCTGACCTCACTCTCTCCCCAACCACATTCCATCTCCATCACCACGCTGACGCAGAGGTGACGAGGCCAAGACGAGGCAGCAAACCAGAGGCCTCACTCACTACCCACCTCATTCATCGATACTCAACATTACTCATCATTACTCAGTTACCCACCACAGCTGCCAGAGTGAGAAGTCATGGTGCTAGAGTTTTGCTGAGAAACCACAACACGCCAATCAACTCATGTCTGCCTACACTATCACCACCTGCACCATCACTATCACCATTCTTATCATGGTAAAAATTAGTGAGTTACACAGTTACTTCATTTACACAATACACAGTGATAGACACAGTGGTAGACAAAACCTTCTGCACTAACATATAAAACGAGCTTTATAGTTACAATTTACGTACAAATACCTTCTTCAATTATCTACATTATCTCAGTCACTAAGTGCTTGTGCCAACAATAACAATTATATATATTGTATATATTCAATCATTTACTATACCATTAATTTATTCCCAACGAGTGCAACCATTTATACATACATAAAATACACGTTTCATTATTAGAACTAAGCAACAATAAATCGTCAAGTGATAATAAAATATATCATCACATTATCCCAGTGAACGATTAAAAGAAAAGTAATAATCAGTTATTACTTAACCCGCCTTTCCCGACCGGTTTTTTACCCACCCTACCCCCAGGTCCCGACCGATTTTCGACTTTTTTTTTTGGCTGAAACCTTCGCTTTTTGTGAGAAGCATCGAAAAATCATAGAGAAATCGTGATCCTGAAGTTAGAAATGTTGATACATGTGTCACTCAACCTTACGTTTTCCTTCTTTTTCAGGGTACCTGGCTAAAGAAAACGAACTATGCAAGGATTAACTAATTCAAGACTCTTTAAATTATGTATTTACTTTATTTATTTGGTACGAATTTATGTGTAGTACAAGTCTATATTGGTTTTCACACAATAATATAGGCATTTATAAGCATTGTTCAATCACCCAAAACCCCAGTATATGGCACCTTCCTTTATGACATTGCCACCTCATCACTTCTGTTTGTTTCTACCTCAAACTTCTTTGTTTCTTTGTCCTCCACCACAGAAATCACTTTCACCGTGAATTTCGTCATTGGAGAGACTGTGGGGCAACATACCTTTACTGGCCAGGTTACAGCTAACAGGTGAATTGCCCAGTGTGGGGGGGAGAGAGGGGAGGGGGGTTAGGTGGGGCCAGGTAGTATCCCCGCTTGACAGCAGGTAGAGGAAGGTCTCCCATATATGCCTACCAAAAATCACCTGCGAATTTTCAAAAATGTGCACACGATGGGCCTTGCAATTGAATGATGTACTATGCAAGTCGTTGGGTCTGTCCGTGGAAAAAAGTAGCGACGTGCATCGTACGTCGGTGGGACTCAGTGGGTTAGAGCAATTGGATGATAGTTAGAGGGTTGGGAATGGTCACCCTTCTTTGGGACTGTCTAAATGAGAGCAAACTTCCAGCAAGAAGGAAAGGTACAAGTTGATAGACAAATACGAAAGAGTTTACCTAGGCAGGGTGTACGCACAGAAGGACACTTTTTGAGGACAACAGGAGAGACTCCATCAGGCCCATATGTCTTGTTAGTTTTGAGGCCAGTGGTGGCAGAAAATACATCAACTGAAGAAATTTTAATATCAGTCATGAGGAAGTCAGAGGGGGGAAGTGGTGGAGGAATAGCACTTGAATCGTCTAAGGTGGAATTGGAGGAGAAAGTCTGAGCGAAGAGATCTGCTTTATCAGTAGAAGAAATAGCTACAGAGCCATCAAAGTAGAAAAGAGGAGGGAAGGATGATGAGTTAAAGTTGTTAGAAAGGAATTTGGCAAGGTGCCAGAAGAAGCGAGAAGAATTCGAGTTGGAGAGTTGGGAACATTTAGCATGGATAAAATTATTTTTACAAGAGCGAAGAACAGACTTAGCACAATTCCTGGCAGAAATATAAAAATGGTGTGATTCAGGGGAAGGTTGGCTCCGGTACCTTTTATAGGCCCTCTCCTTGTTGCGGACAGCATTAGAACAAGCGTGATTAAACCAAGGCTTTCTTGCATTAGTCAGAGGGTATGAGAAAGGAATGTATGCTTCCATGCCCGAGAGAATACCTCCGTAATGCGCAAGGCACACTCAGATGGCTCCCGGCCATGGAAGCAATAATCATTCCAAGGAAAATCAAAGCAGTACCACCTGAGGGCCTCCCAATCTGCAGCTCCAAAGTGCCACAGGCAACGTTTCTTTGGAGAGTCCACAGGCCATACTGGAGCGATAGGACAGGTTAAGGAAATGAGGTTATGATCGGAGGAGCCCAACGGAGAAAAAAGATTAAGTGTAAGCAGAAGGATTAGTTGTTAGGAAAAGGTCAAGTATGTTGGAACTCTCTCCAAGGCGGTCAGGGATACAGGTAGGGTGCTGTACAAGCTGCTCTAGGTCATTAAGGATAGAAAAGATGTAGGCTTGTTCACCAGGTGGATCAGTGAAAGGAGAGGAGAGCCAAAGGTGGTGGTGAACATTGAAATCTCCTAGAGTGGAGATTTCAGAGAAAGAAGAAATGGATAGAATGTGTTCCATCATAGAAGTAAGATAGTCAAAGAATTTTGGATAGTCAATTGAATTAGGAGATAAGTAAACAGCAGAGATATATTTAGTCAGAGATTGACAGAACAGCCAAAGCCAGAGAGTACAGAATTCAGAAGAATCAAGTTCAGGAACACGAGAGCAATGTAGATCGTTGCGTACATATACGCAACAGCCACATTTGGCTTTGAAATGAGAATAGAGAAAGTAGGATGATACAGAAAAGGGTTTGCTGGCAGTTGCCTCAGACAGCTGAGTCTCAGTGAGAAAGAGAAGGTGAAGTTTAGAGGAGAAGAGGTGGTGCTCAACAGAGCGAAAGTTAGAGGAAACGCCGCGAATGTTACAGAAGTGGAGTGAGTCAGACAGTGGTTCCAGGCAGCTCCACGAGTCGTCACCGGGAGAGGGGCAGATGGTGGGGGCATTTATGGTCCCCCCCCTGGGGACTCCGAGGCATGGTTCACGTGCGCCATTTTTTTTTTTTCAATTTTTGAAAAGAAAGTGTAGTGTGTAGTGTGCATGTAGTTTGGTGTTGACAGTTAGAGAAACTTGTACTGGATGACATGCTGGCCTACTTTCTGTGTTACTGAGACACTGAAAATGTTCAGCAAAGGGGGATGGTCAGGAACAAGTCCTGAGGGCTGATGAAACGGGAGCTCCAGCTCTCCCTGTCATCAGCCTTTCCTCCACCTTGGGAGTACTGCCCTGCTCGACTGGTGCTACAGTCTACAGTCAGTAGCAGTCAACAAATTACTCATAGTTTCATAACTTTCATTCATTCCATGGGCATGTGAAATTGGAACAGAAGGAAGGTCATTTCCATTATGGAGAAGGCCTTTAGCGTATTCTGCCCAGAATCTATGAGCTACCGCCATTCACCAGTTTAATAAGGACGAAACATACAAAGGTGTTGTATTAACGATACAACATAACAGTAACAAAGCATGTCATCAGTCTTAAAGTACATTGAGAGCTCTTCATGTCTATGATGAAAGGTGGTGGTACAAACTCCATCTTGTAGTAGGTTCTTTTGTTTGAGTCGAGATCCAAGGAGTTTACGTTTCTCCTTGGGCAGGTTAAGATCTCATATAAGGTTATACAACTCTACCTAACTGATAAGGTGCAGCTCCAAGCTCTCTAAATCTTCTTGAAAGTCGGCATCCATGTAGCTATCCTCCTAACTAGATTGTAATTTACTTGTGGTGGGTAATGCGGGATTTGGAACAGGAATCTCAGGGCCATGGGGAACTGGCCTAAGAGCAGAAGGTACGTTAGAATACTTGATACTGGACCGGGTTTTCACTAAATACTCTTTGGTGTTAGTGAGGCAAAAGCAGCAGTCAGTACAGGTATTCACTGGTTCGTACTAAACCAGTGGTACAGCAAAAAGCATACCTGATGGCCGTTTACCACCCATCCACTGATTCATGTGGTTTACACAGGGCTTGCATGATATAAGGGTGCCCATTTTTGTCTTGATCACCAACAGGACATTTGAGGTAATATTTGTAAGCGGCTTCAACATCCCTTATGATTGATTTGTTCAGGTTTTCAGGCGTAAAGAGCCTGCAGATGTAGCAGAAAATGTCACGAATTCATGCAGTTACGGTGCTCCATTGCATGCCAACACAGATCAAGGAAATTTGTAGCAGTAAAGAAAATCTGAAATGGAATAATGGCAAATATAAGATTACCTGTGCATGCACTGGTGTCAGAAAAAAAAAAAAAAAAAAACGATCTGCTTGATCGTGGGAAAATATTACGCAACTTTTGGCTGTGGCTGATTCACTCTGAGTCTCAAAATTATCTTGTGATTCAGGTACTTAACTGAAACTGGTATAACCGCCGCAAGAACTAGCTGGAGTGCGCCTTTATAAGATATCTAGCTCTATGATAGGAGTCGGATCGAATTTTCCCACACAGGAGTAGTTTTTCCTATGGTATACTTGTTCTCGAAAACTGGACGTGCTAGTGAAAGCTGGATACCATATTCGAAATTTACGAGTACATGTTGCTTAGAATCGCCTCAAAATATACTAGAACCACGACAATTTTTAAATTTTGTCGACCAGTGTTATTGGCAAAGTAAATCTAGCCATTACAGGATTCTTAACCACCAAGAAGGCACAGTCTTTTGATTTAGTTAGACTTTAATATAACTTGGCAGATAAAACTGCCGTATAACAGCATCTATTCTGGATAAGAGGGAAACAAGTAAATATATAAAAGAACTGAGGGAAACCTCTGATCATCTACAGAGCTCAGAGATAAGGTTGGCAAACAGAATGTGAAATCAGATACTGTAGGTCCCACAAAAATGATAATTGGCTCAGATTACTGTGGAAGATCCCTACATAAGGCTATCAAGAAGAATAAAGTACAGTTGTTCTAGAGTCCAGGAGGTAACCTTATCATGGGACAGTTGCCTTTTCCAACGCAAGGCAGAGGAGAGGCCAAGGTGGTAGAGTCAGTCTTTGTTACCCCCACACTGTCATTGATGGTAGCTAGAATAGGTGCAGAATTAGAACCTACTCAGATAAATGACTTGTTGGATGAAAAAAATGAACCTGTACACAGATTTTGAGACCTAGACAGTGT
Source organism: Birgus latro (assembly GCA_018397915.1). Lineage (NCBI taxonomy): Eukaryota > Metazoa > Arthropoda > Malacostraca > Decapoda > Coenobitidae > Birgus > Birgus latro. The sequence continues at coordinate 7,886 of JAGKTI010018755.1, read as the reverse complement.
AGGAATACACGCTGAAGATCCAACTCCTGAAGATAAAATAACTTTGGATTTGTATAACCAGTCTGTGGAATTTAAAGATGGACAGTACTGTGTAGGATTACCATAGAAACTAAACCATTCGGAGTTACCAACAAATTTCCTAGCAGCTAAGGCTCCGTTAAATTCTCGTTTAAGAAAGTTGAGAGACACTCCAGAACATCTAACCATACATGATAATATTATAAAGGATAATTTGAAGAATAAATTTATAGAAGAGGTAGAACTCCCTGTTAACCATAAAATTGATCATTATTTACCACATCATGCTGTAAGCAAGGATTCTGTGACAACTTCCATAAGGATAGTTTTCAACTGTAGTTGTAAAGCATCCAAAGGACCAACTAGCTTGAACGATTGCCTATACTGTGGACCTACACTAACAGAGAAGTTAAGGAATGTATTACGAAGATTTAGAGAGAAACTTTATGCTTTTACATCAGACATCAGTATGGCTTTTCTCAGAATAGGATTGAGAGAGGAGGATAGGAAATTTACAAAATTCCTCTGGCCTCTAAACCCTCAAAACGAGGATCAATTGGAAACTTACTGTTTCCGATAGGTGTTCATTGCCTCTTGTGCTAGTCCTTTCCTAGTCTGCAACACATTGAAGCATCATTCTGAAGGGGCCAGATGCCCAGATATAGGGCAGGCTTTTTTTTTTGGATAATTTGCAAGGTGTTGCTGATACAGAGACGGAAGCATTGAAGGCTTATGAAGTAGCCAGTTTCGAATGTGGGAAGGCAAATTTGCCGTTACAAAGCTGGAATACAAATTCACCGCTTTTGAAGAATAAAATACCAAAGGACTATCCAAATCCTGACATTCCAAAAACTCAAAATGTGTTGGGTCTTAACTGGGATACAAGAGCTGATGAAATAATTTTAAAACCAATTAAGTTCTTTGATGTCACTCTCACCAAGAGGTCCTTATTAAGTCAGGTTTCCATGTTATTTGACCCATTAGGATTGCTCAGTCCTATGGTTATTAGGGGCAAATGTTTAGTGCAAGAGGCTTCGCGAGGTGAGACGTATGCTGAACAATGGGAACAGATTAGAATGGAATTTGAAAAAAAAAAAATCAGGCATCTGTATTCCCAGAAAGATAAACAGTAATGAGAAGTCACATTTACATACATTTTTTTGATGCTTCTCAAACGGCATATGGAGCAGTAGCTTATTATGCAACAGGAGATCATAGTAATATTATTATGTCTAAAGCCAGAGTTGCACCAATTAAGGGAAGAACCCTACCTCAAATGGAAATGGCTTCCATAGAAGTAGGAGAGTGAAAGATTGACGAGGAGAGTGTATGTGAGTGAGGTGGAGGGGGCGAGAGGGAGGGGGAGGCCGAGGATGAGATGGAGGGATGGAGTGGAGAGGTATATGAGAGAGGGGGGGTGTGAGTTGGGAGCGTGGTAGTGAAATGGCAGGGGACAGAGTGACATAGAAGCGATTTGTTTGTGGCCACCCCGTTCGGGATTGAGGCGTCTGGCAATAGATAGATAGATAGATAGATAGAAGTAGGAACTAAACTGGCCAGGTATTTAACCACTACTCTTGATACCCAGTTTGAGGATATTTATATATGGACTGACAGTAAGATTTGTCTTTACTTGAGAGGAAAGGAGGACAGTAAAATTCCTTTCGTCCGCAACAGATTGAAGACTATTAAAGAACTGTCTTCCAAAATTAAATATTTGCATGTATCCTTCAGACAAAACACAGCTGATCTGCTCTCGAGAATTTAACCGTAAAGAGACTAATCAAAGAAAACTTGTGGTTTAAAGGTCCTAAATGGTTATTTACTAAGGATTGTCCTGAGCAGAAACAGTATAGTATTGCTGAGGTTAGTGTTGTGAACTTGGGTCCTGTATTACCTGAACCAGATGTGACTGACATTTGTAGATTTTCATCAATGAGACAACTCCTTAACACTATAAATTAGTTGTTAAATTTTTTATTAGGAAAGTGGGGTTGGAGGAGTCTGATCCCATGGAATATTGGCTGAAAAACCTTCAAAGAAAATATTATGGTGAGATTTTTTACCTATTATGCCAAGTCACTGGCAGCACTAAGCTGATAAGAGGTTCAGGATTGTTCTTAGACGGAAAGGGTCTAATTAGATGCCGTGGCAGAATAGTAAAGGCTGATTTGCCTCTCCAAACTAAACATCCTACTGTATACTGTTACCCAGAAATGATTATTTTGTACAGTGAATTGTAAGGAAGCCCACAAGTTAACTCTTCATGGAGGTGTGCCACAGACTTTGGCCCGAATCCGAGAAAGGTACGAGTATTGGATCCCTAAGAGTAGACAGGTCGTAAAGAAATATCTCAGGAGTTGCATTGTAGGTAGGGGGAATGAACAACGACCATATTACTATCCAGGACCACCTGCTTTACCAAAGGATAGGGCAAATGTAAGTCGGCCCATCAAAGTAACTGGAGTTGATTACACAGGGGCTCTACCTTTTACATGTGATGGGACTCCCCATAAGGTGTATATATGTTTGTTTACTTGCACTTACGCAAGGACAGTCCATCTTGAAATTGTAGAAGCCTTAAGTTCAGAGACATTGCTGAACGTATTTAGAAGATTTGCAGCTAGAAGGTCTTGTCCCAGTAAATTAATAAGCAACAATGGAATCAATTTCGTTGAAGCAGCACCTCTACTTTTCAACATAATGAATGACCCAAAGGTGAAGTCGGCACAGGGAACCCGAAATTGTACCTGGCAGTTCATAGCTCTAAAAGCGCCATGGCAAAGTGGATTTACAGAACGAATGATTGGAATAGTAAAGAACTGCCTAAGGAAAACATTACACAGAACTAAGATCACAAGAGTGGAACTGAGAACGGTGATAACTGAAATTGAGGCTAGGATTAATGATAGACCGTTAACCTATCTGAATGATACTAGCGTTGCAATTGAGGCATTGACACGGCTCATAATGGCAGAAAGCTTCATCTGGAACCTTGTGTGGATAACTAGGAGGAAGTAAATGATCCTTTAATAGGAAGTAATGAAATAGGACAACATCTGCATTAGGGATATCAACGTCTGAAAAGAGGTATTGGACATCTGGAATAGACATTGGAGTGAAGAAAATCTTTTGAGCCTAAGAGAAAGATTTTATGGGGCTCAGGCTGCCAGCAACAAGTCTCAGTATGAAAACTATTGATGAACTGGTGCCCCTTGAGTTAACGGCTGCCCCGGAGACAATGTATGGTGGAGAGCAATTGGGTCAAGATGAGCGACCTAGAAGGGCCGCAGCACAGGGTTCTCGAGATCTATAGAGAGGGCTCCTGGCTAAAGGTCACATTACATGATACAGCATATCATTTATCGCCTGGCCCATAAATTGTGAGAAATATTTTCCCCCAAGGCAGGTGCGCTCTTTCCTGTTAAAATAGTCGTCCCTGTTAAAAGCAGAGGAAAACCTGAAGAGCGTTAATGACTAATTAAAGCGGGTTTATAACCCAGAGATTACGTTCTGTTAATAATTCTTATTATTAATAAATGCTACTGCATTTAATCCTTGTGGACCGCTATATTGTAAATACATGTAAATACTTAGGAATTTTCCATTGACCTAACTGCGCCTGCTTGGTAAGGATGACTTGCCCTCACCTGAAAAAGTGATGAGGGTTTAATACATATTTATATAGATAAAGGGAATATTTGGCTTTAGTTTATTTAAAACGAAGTTTAAGTTAGTTTCACTTTGTATATTTCATGACGTAATTTAACTATTTAGCCAATTGTAATTAATAATTAGTTGGTTTCTCTTGAATCTATGAGGGGGAAGAGATTCGCCATGTTTGTCACTCTGTTATAAAGCCCGTTCAAGTTGCATGCTGTACAATACGCACCTAAAGACGCCTGGAAGTCCCAGGAAATCGACCGAGACCACACACCTGTCGTCATCTTTTGTCCCGACTCGTTATGGGTAAGTAACCTTTTTGATTTGGCCAAATCTGAGGGAACTAGCTAGGATATGAGGAGAATAGTTGCTGGTGAGTTAGAGGGTTAATTACCCTAATTCTCGTAAGTGACTTACGTAAATTTACTATTGGTCGTGTTTAGACTAACACTCGTCAGATAAAGGAGTGTATTAAAAATTTCTGACAGGTGCCAAGCAAAACCANNNTGAGAGTTTCCTTTAAGCATTATGGCCATTGCTATGAATTACTTATTACGCACGACATGAAACTATGGAAGTTATACTAGAGAGAGAGAGAGAGAGAGAGAGAGAGAGAGAGAGGAAAATCATGTGTACCAACCGATACAGCATATTCAAAGCTTCTATGTAAGTGATTGTTGCAAAGGGTATCGAAGCACGGGGTGTCGATAATTATTTTAGTGTGTATGCGTACGTGGGGTATTTGTGAATGGACCAAGATGTGCATGGAAGTATACCAACCAGCAGCTCTGTGATGAATGGTGAGATCATAGAGCCGGTGTTGGAGAGGATGGAGCAGTAGCCGAGGCCCTGAAGGCGCACCTCAGTGGGGTAGAGCTCCATGCAGTACAGGTACAGGATCGTGAAGGCTGCGTTGATGCACATACGCCCCATCTGTGCCAACACCAGCACCAGTACTTTCATATCTGCCAGGGAATAGATTGGGTGAATGGGAATGTTTGTTATCTGTCTATCTGTTTATCTATTTACCTGTCTGTCTATCTGTAAAGGGGTATTAAGGATACCAAACAGCAACAGACCTAATGGTTCTTTCGTAACTGTTTGTTACAGCGAAGACTATAACTATGGCAGCTAATACCGTGATCTAGAGATAAGGATAATAATGCAAGAAGGCTCTACCCTCGCCGAAGTCGGTAGGAAAAATTGAGAAGGTCCCCACGCAGTTTAGAAAAATTGCCACGAAAGAAGCGAAAAACATATACACCACCAAACTAAATGGGTTAACAAATGCTTGATCCCCTCCCCCCGTTTCCCAACCATACCTGAAGGAATAAACGCCACCGCCACAATGACCACTCCGCTGATGAAGTAGAGGACGATGCTGGGCCATTTCCTCCCACAGCGGGCAACGAAGGGCGCCGAGACCACGCAGGCAGGCACCTCAAGCACACCCGAGAGAACCATGTAGAGGAAGGGGTCGGCGCTGAAGTTGACTGCATTGAGGGACATCCCGTAGAAGGTGAGGGAGACCAGGAAGAACTTGAGGCACAGGATGCAAGTAATGATGCGTAGTTTGTGTGTTCTGTGGAGACAAGAAAGGAGTTTCTTAATAGGTCCTGGAGAAAGACATCTTCACTCTGTGGCACTGATACAACAGGCAGGCTCCACTGCCCGGTTCTACAAATGTCCCTCAACTTCAACCCTATTCCTCTGAACGAAAGGTGGTGGACCGCTGGAGGATGCCGGCTTCAGGCTGCAGTTCACTGGGTTAACATTTCAGAGGAACCTGGGCCTACTTCTTTTATTACTAGTACTGCTGCTACTTCTGCTGTTATTACTACTGTTACTACTACTACTACTGCTGGTGCTGCTGTTACAACTACTACTACTGCTGCTGCTACTGCTGCTGTTATTACTACTGTTACTACTACTACTACTGCTGGTGATCCTGTTACAACTACTACTACTGCTGCTGCTACTGCTTGAATTATGACACATTATGCAAAGTTTTTGAGTTCTATGTGGTTAATAGAAGAAATTTTGTTTCTGACTGTACAGCGAGAAGTATTCAAAAGAACAAATAATGCACAATTATTTGCTCATGCTTCATTTGCATTTCTTGTAAATTTCTCGCTCCTGAAACTTGCCTGAAGAGGATGAGCAGATGCAGAAGAAAGTGCATCGGCTTCTTCCCGTAGGCTCTCTTCGCATTTTGTTTCTCCAGCACGGATTTTCCCATGTTAGCCTACCAGGAAAGAAGTCTATTTATTTTACACAGTGTTTTCAAATGGCATCAAACGGAAACTTAATGACATTTATTTACTTTTACATGCATACATTCTGCTGATTGCGTGTGTGTGTGTGTGTGTGCGTGTGTGTGTGTGAGTGTGTGCGTGTGTGTGTGTGCGTGTGTGTGTGTGTGTGTGTGTGTGTGTGTGTGTGTGTGTGTGAAGAGTATAACGTGTAGCCGACAACCTTGCAGATCACAATTTGTTTGATGGAGTGCGAGAGGGCGTGTAGATCCTCTTAGTGTGTGTGTGTGTGTGTGTGTGTGTGTGTGTGTGTGTGTGTGTGTGTTTTATTCATATACCCCTGGCAATCACCTCTTGTCTAATAGCATGCATAAGTGAGTGTAGCTCCTCCTGGGGCGGAAGGGTGACATGGTTCCAGCGAGCTGCCTTGTCCAGCGTCTTGCTCGCCTTCTCAAATCTCCCATGCACGATGAGCCAACGGGGAGACTCATCCAGAAAGCTGTGTATGGCAAAGAAAGGTAAATGATAGACCTTTTTCCCCTTTAATTACGAGGAGGAAAGGGGAGACTGAGGCTGTGATGGAGAGATGGGGTAGAGAGATGTATGAGAGAGAGGTGGTGTGTGTTGGAGGGAAGTCACCCAAACGTCGAAAGACAAGCTGACATGCAGGAAAATTGTTTATTGCAAAGAGGGTCAAATATGAGATTTTTTTTTTCATTATTTTCACTATAAGAGGAGGAAGGGTGAAAGGAAGACCAAGGATGAGATGGAGGGAAGGGGTGAAGAGATAAACTGTATGAGGGGTGGGGTGCGTGAATCGCTGGAAGGGGAACCAAATGCCAGAGGACAGAGTGGATGGGGTGGAGAAACAAATGATGTATGCTGTAATCAGAGATGCATGATATAACCAGGGGGTTCAACTACCTAGTTACAAAAACGTCTCTCAGTTACTTCCCTAACCCCAGAAATGAGGATGGTGGACTGCAAAAGAACGTAAGATTGCAACCCACCGCATTCACATTAAGCTTTGCCTGGGGTTGCAACTACTACTACTACTGCTACTGCTACTGCTAATACCTCTACTACTGTCTACAACACTGAAGAAGCTACTTATTAAGTCAGTGCATGGCAAGTCAAATTTATCAAGAAATGTAGAGTACTGAACTTGGCATAAAATTCTAGGAAGAGAGAACCCACTCAACTACAAAGACATTTTCTGGCTAACTGGCACTGCTGCAGTAAACCATAGAAACTAAGCTTAGGCCAAAGCTAAACCACAGATGAATCTATAATTAAATTATGTCAAGCTAAATAAATGCCAAAAGCTTAACCACACTGATTATGTAATAAAACTATACCTACTTATATTCGTACCAAGACTAAACCATAACTGCCCTTAATTTAGCTATACCGACACAAAATGCATGCCAAAGCTAAACCACAGCTGAGTCTAAATATAAAAAAAAATTAACTTGAAACGTGTCAAAAGCTAAAACCTAACTGAATCTGAAAAATATTTGTGCCCAGCTAGACAACATACAAGTATGCCAAGAACTAAAACCTAACTAATTCTGAAATATTTATGCCCAACTAAAACTAAATACGTGCCAAACGTTAAACCAAGGCCGAATCTAAAGCATATTTATACCCAGCTAGACACTAAAAACGTTGCCAAAAGCTTAACTAAATCTAGGAAAAAAAAGGTAAAAACTAAATGCGTGTCCAAAGCTAATTCCCAATTGAATCTAGAACTAAATCGAGTATGGAGGCGATGAGAAGGCGAGGAATTAAATACGCAGCAAAGCCTAAACCCTAACCAAGTCTAAAGGAAAACTTGACCCAAAAAGAAAGAACGAAAAAGAAAAAAAAAAATACACGAGAATGGGGACGAAGAGAAGGCCGGGTATGCTGACTGCCAGCTGGAGCCATCGCCAGTCCCTGATGAGGTAGGCC
>JAGKTI010018754.1:0-17468 GCA_018397915.1 Birgus latro | reverse complement strand
ATATATATATATATATACAGTATATAAACTTATGGACAAAATTCTTGCGGACAAAAAAAAATCTTATGGACAAAAATCTTGCAGACAAAAAAAAATCTTACAGAACACCCTGACTATAAGTGCAATGTTCCCTATTTATACACGAGTTGGGTTCAGGTCAGGCCAAAGTCGGTGCATCCACCCAGTAAACAGCTTTTTCCCTCCTTATCACCCAAAAGGAGAAGGTGGGTTGTGCGAGGAAAATGACTCAGCCAGCAGTACACTGAGTTAACAATTCAGATGAACCTGGGGCTGCAGCTATAACAACACCTATTACCACCACTATCACCACCATCACTACTACCACCACCATCACTACTACCACCACCACCACCACCACCACCACCACCATCACAACCACTGCTACAACCTCTACTACTACCGTACTACTGCTGCTGCTGCAAAATAGCATTTTCCAAGTGTGTATCTAGTGCTTCCATTCTTGCAGGAGGGTGGAGACGTGCGTATTGATGGGCAGCCCAGGCAGTGTTGGTGTGCGGCTGGCAGACCACAACCATCTCAAGTACACCCTCGCCATCTCCAGGGTTGGCTTACTTGTCTTCAACCATGTCTTCACCTGGGGTTTCAACGGAGATGCTGGCAATATTAAGGATGCACTCTTCAAACTTGACAGTTATTCCTCAGTTAAGTTCCGGAAAGACTTCAATGCAGCTCAACGTAAAAAGCTGGAGAGAAATGATCCTGTATCTGATTTTGATATCTCACTAATTTACAAGTTGATACAGATGTTGTGTAGCGTCAGACCTGCAGATGATCCAGTATGGACCAAAGAATCCTCAGACTCTCTGGAATATTGTCTGTATAAAATAAAAAATAAGAGGAATGAAATTGCCCATGAAAACATCAACATGTCACCAGAAGATTTGGGTACCATTCTTGACGAATTAAAAATTTTGTTTACAACAACAATCGAGAATGCTAGAAAAATGTTCAGTGTGGAGCTGTCTGATGTGAATCCTGTGCTAAAATTGGTCACTTCTGAGCTGGATGCCATTAGAGACTCTCCGGTGCCAGTACCCACACTGGCAGAGTACGAGCAGGAGGTGCTGGCCACAAGGAGAAGTCAGGTGATGGAGGCAGCAGGCAGGGAGTCTGCTCGGATGCACACTAACATGTGCCAGGTGAGTGTTGTGCCATGGTTGATGTCTGGTCACACTGTCAGTATTGATACTATTTTTACCAGCCCCACACTAAAACGAGATGAGTTTGAGATCAAACAGAGACAGTTGTCTGAAAAAGAGAGTCTTGTTGAGGTGCATAAAATTCTACAGGCACATCGTAGTGATGGGTCACATCCACAGGTTACTTTAGTGTCGGCTGTTAATGGCATGGGGAAATCATCTCTACTGAAATACATTTTGAGCAGAGCGGCAGGTAATCGAAGCGAAATTGAAAGCATGGAGAAATATGATTTGATTCTAACCCTAGACTGTCAAAATAACAAATTTTCCTCACCAGCTGAAATAATGAATCTGCTCTCGCCTCACACAGCTGCCATGTTCCAGCAGGATCACTTCAAAGCAGCTCTCATTTCCCTTGACTTGCTTATAGTAATAGACAATATTGATGAATTAGATCAAACTTCTTTCAGCTCCTTCATGGAGTTTTTAAGAACTATTTCTCAGGAAAGCCGAATCTTGGCTACTGTATGTCGGGAAAAATCATCCAGTATACAGAGGCAGCTGCAAACATTCAACATACGTGTGCTGATGTTGGAGATTGATGGAATTCCAAATGACCAAATGGTTACATTTTTGCAACGGACAATAAAGTGTTTAAATGCTTACAAGAAAGGTGGAGTGATTGACGAAAAGGAGCTGTGTGTGCTGATAACTTCCCAGCGTCCCCACCTGCAGGACCACTTGAAATCTCCCGAGATTCTGAGCCTCATAGCTTTCAGCTGGGCACTTTCATCTGGCCGTATCAACACCTCAACAACAGTCACTGAAATTTTTATGCTGGTGGAGGAACTATTACTATGCAAGGTCTTACAGAACTTGCCAGGATTTACCTCTTCAAACATCAGTACCCAAAATATTTTGCAGTCTGGACTAAACGAATTTGTACACTCACTCAGCAGTGTGGCTTTTGAGTGCATTAAGAAAGGAACATGTGTTATAGATGCAAAAAATGTAGAATACCTTACCCAAGAATGTAGGCGCTTAAATCTTCCTCCAAGCTACATTATCTCAGCTTTCTTGAATTACACAAATAAAGCAGACACCAGCATTCCTTTGAGGTCTCAGGTGGTGTCCTTCCCACGAAAGTCAACGCTCCATTATTACGCTGCCTGGTTCCTTCTCCACCGCCTTCAAGAAAGCACAGCCGCCACAACCTTTCAAGAGATTATGGGACTTAAGGATTCAGACTTCATGGAGAACCAGATGTCAAGCCTTCAGTGTGTAATAAAATTTTTGTTAGGAATGTTAATGATGAGGAATCTAAGTCAACTCAAAGTAAGGTCACAGGAGATTGTCAAAATGCTGAAAGTTCTTAATGTTTGTAAAGCATCTCAGTGGTTGCAGTATATTGAAGAGGCTAAAGCAGAATCATCAATAACCCAAATAATCATAAAGGAGATGGGTACTGTATGGGAAGTAGAAAACACAGCGATATCGTTTGTTTTAGCCAATATTCTCAAAAGCAATAAGCCTCAACAATTAATTATAACAACTACTGATTCTCCTGACAGATACCCACATTTAGAAGAAATTTTGAAGGTGTGCAGTGCCTCCTCTGACATGAGACTGTCCTTGCATCTATACAATCACTTTTGGTCAGAGAAAGTATCTGTCACAGACAATCTTCTAAATATAATAATAAGTGGAACATCATCATGCAAACTTGAGCACTTTGCAGGACGCTTGAGCAGCTCAGCCATTACTAAATTACCCAAGTCTCTTAAACGACTGGCCATTCATGTCACTGCTGATATGCTCAAGTCCTTGAACTCTGTCTTGCCTTCACTCATGAATTTAGAATTACTGTATGTGAACCTGGATGTTCCCACAACTACCGATCCTCATGAACTTCCACGTCTTTGTCTGCCCGGGCCACACACATCACTGTCTTTGGACATATGGGGCATCACTTTGGCATCAGTCCCCTGGGCTTGTGATGCTGCTGAGAGGCTGGCCAAGTCCTACACTCGTCTGGTGCTGCGGCGAAGTGAACTGAGTGCTGGACAGTGCCGGCAATGGGTGGGCAGGCTGCAGAAAAGGAACTTGACGGTTTCTTGGCTGGTAATTGGTTCTTCACAATCCATCACTTCCAAGCACAAGGAGCGTCTCCTTGCAGCAGCTAAAGTCATTGGTTGTAATAAGCTGGACTGGATAAAAGTGTGATGTGTAGCTAATGACTTGGAGGTCTTTTGAGGCTATTATTGGTTAGAAAATTACTACAGGGATTTATAATTATAGTTACTGCTATATGTAACAAAATGAGCATTATTATACTACCTACGTTGCATAGTCTCCTACAATAATAATATTCTAAGTACCATGAAAATAAAGGTTGGATATTGCAGATGGAATCAAGTGAATATTTAGACCCAGGATCAAATGCTGACAAACTTCCAAGGCAGAACTGTGCTCTCTTCTGAGGAAAGTATAGCCTAACACCAGGAGTTTAGAGAGTTCCAGTTCCTGTAAAACATTCCAGTGTAATGGGGTGTATAAAAGCCCGCGTTGCCCAGAGGGAAAGTGGGGATCCTCTCTTTGGCTCAGTGGTTAACGTGCGTGCGATTCAAGCGCGGGGGCCTGAGTTCGAATCTCGGCCAGAACAGTGATTAATTTATTCAGTTTCATTTCAGTAATTACATTGGTCGGCAGCGGTGTGGGATGTGAGGTAAGGGCCATGAGGGTCATATGTCGTGTTGACAGCCTTACATCCCGGGATGGTGGTGGCCTCCAATGCTATGCTACCATGTGGGAGAGCGAAACTGACCAAATTAATCACTAGGGGGAGAAAAGAGTGATGTAATGGGGTGTATAAAAGCCCGCGTTGCCCAGAGGCAAAGTGGGGATCCTCTCTTTGGCTCAGTGGTTAACGTGCAAGCGATTCAAGCGCAGGGGCCTGAGTTCGAATCTCGGCCAGAACAGTGATTAATTTATTCAGTTTCATTTCAGTTATTACACCAGTACTAGGAAGTATGACAGTCGCTTCCACACAGTGCCCGTTGGTTGAGACAACAGTGTGTTATATATGTATCTGGGTCAAAGCTCATCATCGGTTCACACTCAGAGTTTATGTCAGTTATATAAATTCTGGGTACTATCAGGCAGTTTTATTCTGCTGTTGAAGAACTGCAGTTTGATGGGATATATGCAAAAAATTAAGGCATCACTTACTGTGAAATAATAATGTCAATTATGTAAAAGTATGAGAATGTGGTAAAGTGCAGTAAATAATCCTTTTATTCTTGCTGTGACATTGTTAGTTGAAAGTAGTCCACAACAGATAGGGAAATATACTAATGAGGCACAGGTGTGAACAGTTGCACCCTCACTGAATAGTACGGGATGATGCTGGCTGACTAGACAGCTAACATAATTAAAAACTACAGTAAATTACCTAATTTGTACATAAATTAATAGTTGTACATATTTTCTATAGATAAATTTATAACTGTGTTGATGTCCATATCCATTAAATATGTGTAATGTAGTAGTGCATAGTTTTATCAAGTGATTGTGTATGAGGCTTCTTTAAAAAATGGCATTCAGGTCGTCTGGATTAGTGAGATAATGATTTGAGCAAAATTATTTTGTATGAGCATTCCAGGTATGATCCATCGTCACAGCTTATGAAACTGTCTTCAAGGCTCCATGTCAGGTGATATGACTTAGGAGAACTATATACTGTATGCAGTCAGCACACACACACACACACACACACAGATTTGTACATTTTTAACTTAATGTACTTATTTTTTGTAAATATACCTATTTGTTCACAGGATCGTGATAACCAAGGTGTTTCCATTGGACAGGGTCGTTATCTGCTAGTCATTCTCTGAGTTGGGTGTTATTTTATTAAAAACTCTTACCTGTAAGATGCTGATTTGTAATATACATTTCAAATTTTATGTTAAATGTGTTCCTTCTCCTAGTGTCACTGTTACTAATAATATGATTAAACCTACTGGGTAATACATCCTTTTGCTTCCTGCAGATACCCCTATGTTTGACAGACCTGGGACTCAAGGCCTTGCTTTAGACCTGGAGGTGGAGGCGGAGGTTCTTAGAAGATTAAGAGGTCAAGTCGAATGCCGAGGTTAACCTTTCTTCAAAATTTGCTTACTCGCCCACGGAGGGTCCCAAAACTGATCACTCTGGGGTGTGAATAGACATGGTCGGGACTCCCTGGAGTGGTTTGAGAGGGCAACCTCAGACTTAGGTGTTTTTCCCCGGGTTATTCGTCCTTTGCTTGTTTTTTCACCATCTTCCCACTTCCCCCTAACAAGGGAAGTGGTAACTATGGCAGACGCCCCTCCTGCCTTCAGGGGGGGAGGTGGTCGTGATGAACCCCAGACTGGCATCCAGACTGACCACCCTTCGACTCGTACTCCTTTCGACATCCTTGTACATAATGCATCATTTGTTATCATTCATACTCTTGCTTCTACTCCCTTGAGCAGTCTCAATCCCTTTATTATCAAGAAGGTCATTGACGACTGGGCAGGGGAAGTGGAACAGGTAAAAAATTTGCAAATGGAGATCTCCTTTCAACACCTCTCGGGTAAAGAACTTGCTAAAGCTGCGCAAGTTTCACTGTTATGACGTTGAGTCATAGATCCCGGTTTCCATGAATTCCTGAAAGGGATATCATGGCCATGGAAGAGAACGATATTATACGTGACTTGCTACGCAATATGTCAGTGATGCAAGATTTATCACCTGCTTCACGGTAGGCGTAAGGAAGAAGACTACAACAATTGTACTGACTTTGGGCAAGATTGCACTCGCTTCACTGGTTACGATGGGCTACGAAATTCTTAACATAAGACCATATATCCCTAACCCTCTTAGATGTTTGAATTGTCAGCTTTGTGGACATACAGATAAGACTTGTCGGGCTTCACAAGCAGTATGTGGCAAATGTGCAACACAGGGTCATGATGCTGAATGCTGCACATCCGAGACAGTATGCTGCTTTCACTGTAAGGGTACTCACTCCCATGCCGAATAGGTCCTATGCCGAATAGGTCCTATGCTTTGGCGGTGATGTCCCGTCCCGTGATGTGCTCTGTTGAAACACAGACTAACTCTGAACCAGTTCCTCTTGCCACGCACTCTACCTCTCCATCTCAGCCTCCTGTACGATCCAGCTCTCAAACTGACATCCCTGTTGCAGCTTCCTACTCTCAGGCTGCTGCCGCCTCTCAGTCAGTCAAGCCTAAACAGAAGTCCAACAACTCTAGTAGGAGCAATATGACCACCCTTACGAAACAGTCACGTCCTCATGTCCTTCCTGCTTCTAATCCAGCAAGGGAGAGAAGGGTTAGCTCTTCCTCGGGGGTCTCTGGGAGCCTTGTTATTGATGAACAACGTATGGAGGTTTCCGTTAGTAAGCACCGGGACTGGTCCCCCTGGTAGCCACACGCTTGGCAGTGGGTGGCATAAAAATGCTAAGCACACTGGCGGCCCCTCTCGTAAATCTTAAACCTCCAATTCACTGTGTTACAGTGGAATTGTAGGACTCTTGGGAATAAATATACCAATCTTGCTTTCCATACACAGGCCATATGTTGTTTACAGAAGACTCGCTTGGTGGATCACCCTGATTCTCCACAGTTCAAACACTTCCATTCACATAGAGGATATGATGGTCACGGAGTCGCCATATACACACACAAATCACACCCACAAAGAGTTCTAAATTCTCTTCTGGAAGCAACCGCATGCAAAATAAAATTTAATAAGACTTATCTGTCTATTTGCAGTGTGTGGTAATCATAGGGGCATTTGCCTTCTCATTGTAATATGAAAAGTATATGGTAGGTTACTTATTGACAGAGTTAGGGAAATTACTGAGGAATTAGTTGGAGAAGAACAAGGAGGCTTTAGGAAGGGAAGGGGTTGTGTAGACCAGATATTCATTCTTAGATCCTTAGTGGAAAAGTTTCTAGAGAAGGGCAAGAAGTTGTATGCAGCCTTCATGGATCTGGAGAAAGCATATGACAGGGTGGATAGACAAGGTTTGTGGAAGGTATTAAGAATATATGGAGTGGATGGGAAGTTGTTGAAGGCAGTGAAGAGTATGTATGAGGATGCTAAGGCTGCAGTGCATTTGGATGGCAAACTGAGTGAATCTTTCCATTTGAAGGTTGGATTGACAAGGATGTGTCATGTCTCCATGGTTGTTCAATCTGTACATGGATGGGGTTATAAAAGAGATACAAGGTCGGGTAGTGGATGTTGGAGCGGCCCTAGTGAGAGAGGGCAGTGTTTGGAAACTCCCTGTACTGTTGTTTACAGATGATACTGTGTTGTTGAGCGAAGACGAAGGGGAGCTGCAAGGCTCGGTAGATGAGTTTCGGAGAGTGTGTAAGAAACGGAATCTAAAGGTGAATGTAGGGAAGAGTAAAGTGATGGTCTTCGAGAGAAGTGAAGCCAGTGAATGTACAGTGAGATTGGATGGGAAGGATATGGAGAATGTGAGTGAATTTAAGTACTTGAGCAGTGTGATGAGTAAGGATGGAAGTCTGGGGGGTGAAGTGCTCGAAAGGGTGCAGCAGGGAAGGAAGGTTGCTGGTTCGTTGAAAGCAGCGATAAGAAACAGGGAGGTGAGCATGGAAGTGAAAAAGTTGTTGCATGACAGTATTGTGATACCAACTCTGACATATGAAAGTGAAGCTTGGACCCTGTTGGAAGGGCAGAAGTCAAGAGTGAGAGCAATGGAAATGAGTTATTTGAGAGGAGCATGTGGAGTCACATGGAGAGACAGACTAACAAATGAGGAAGTGAAGGAGCGTTGTGGTGTGGTTGAGGATGTGATGGGAAGCGTTAGGAGAAACACGTTAAGGTGGTTTGGGCATGTGGAGAGGATGGAGAGTGAAAGACTGATGAGGAGAGTGTATGTGAGTGAGGTGGAGGGGGTGAGACGGAGGGGGAGGCCGAGGATGAGATGGAGGGATGGAGTGGAGAGGTATATGAGAGAGGGGGGGGTGAGTTGGGAGCGTGGTAGTGAAATGGCAGGGGACAAGAGTGACATGGAGGCGATTTGTTTGTGGCCACCCCGTGTGGGATTGAGGTGTCTGGCAATAGATAGATACTGTCCTCCCTGTGGTCCCATTGATTGTGATGCTTTCACTTAACTAGACCATCAACTTCCAGGTCATAAATTAATTTTAGGCTATTTTAATGCCCATTGCTGTCATTGGGAAAGCTTGAGGAGTGATGGCAAGGGGGGACAAGTAGCCAATCTCATATTACAATCAAACCTCTGTTTTCTAAACAATGGTAGAGCAACTCGTGTAGACGACCGCACTGGCAACATGTCATGTATAGATCTATCCTTGTCATCTCCCGATATACACACTAACATTTCTTGGGACTCGTATGACGACTCGATGGGTAGCGATCATTTTCCTATCTGTCTGTCTTATGCACGCGACATTTCTTGGCCTCCCCCACCACCTAAATTTAACTATAAGAAAGCAGATTGGGAATAGTACTCACAGGTCGCCAGTCTAGATACATCAGGAGATAACATTGATAAGAAAGTTGCACACCTACAGACTTCCATTATACACGCAGCTGAGGCTGCTATTCCCAAGACATCTACAATTCCAAACAAGCATAGAGTTTCATGGTGGACACCAGATTGCTGACAAGCACTCACTAAGCACAATAGGAGATACAGGATTTTTGAGAAAAAGCCAACAGAGTCAAACTTTATTGCCTACAAAGTGGCTAAGGCTTAGGGAAGGTGAACAATTAAAGCAGCAAAACGGAATAACTGGCATAGTTTTATGTACTCGGTGAATTGTACCATCCCCCTAAGCCAGGTGTGGTCCACCATAAATGTAGTTAACAACAAGTACACCCGGTCACCAATCACCACACTTAAGGTGGCCGGGAATGTCATTGACGATCCCGTAGAAATTGCCAATACTATTGCCAACCATTTTGCCCAGGTAAGCAACTCAGCCAACTACGATCCCCGCTTTCTCCACGATAAGCGTACATCTGAGCTGCAGAACTTAGACTTTGCCACAGAAGACGGAGATACCAGCTACAACTCGGAATTTACATTTGATGAACTTCTGCTTGCCCTAAAATCATGTAAAGGCTCCAGTCCCAGTCCATCCACCATTATGTACAGTATGATTCAGCATCTTACTCAGGCCAACCTGAGTAAGCTGTTAGTGGTGTACAATGAGATCTGGGTGTCTCGCACTTTCCCAAACTCATGGCACTACGTGCACGTCTACCCAAGGTCAAGAGATCTTGGTCATACCAATAGCTCACCGGGACGGTCGCCTTACGAGTCCCAGTTCGTTTTGACCTATTGCGCTGACTGACTGTCTATGTAAGGTCTTTGAACGTATGGCTAATAAAAGGTTACTTTTTGTTTTAGAGTCGAAAGGTGTGTTAAATGATCAACAGAGTGGATTCCGTAAATACAGGTCCATTCTAGATCATTTAGTGCACCTGGAGCATTGCATAGGCCGAGGCATTTGCCAATCGCGAATTCATTGTAGGAATTTTTTTTTTATATTCATAAGGCTTATGATATGACCTGGCAAAATGGACTACTACATAAACTCTACACTTATGGTTTAAGAGGTAATTTGCCCATTTCCCTTCAGAATTTCCTTACAGAACATTTACCATCAGGTTACCCTGTAACGTAACATTGGACATATTTGTCCAGGAGAACGGGGTACCACAAGGAAGTGTGCTTTGTCCAGCACTGTGTATTGCCATTAATGACATTCTGTCGTCCGCTTGCATCCCCAGGACACTTAGATACTCACTCTATGCTGACGATTGTGCGATGTGGCACTCTTCCCGAAATGAACAATCCTCGGCACAGCAGATTCAACTGGCAATTGAATCTGTTTAGCGTTGGGCCCTGGAGTAGGATTTTAAATTTTCCATCCCTAAGTGTGTCGGTGTTGTTTTTACCCATACGTACCTCGTTTGCATTTAACTTTAGAAAATCAGCCGATACCTTTTCGAAATTCAGTAAGCTTCCTGGGTCTACATTTTGACAGTAGGCTCAGTTGGAGAACACATATTAATCATTTGTATGCTTCTTGTAGTAAAAAAGTTAACGTCCTTAAGTTTCTTTCCGGGAAATCGTGGGGAGCAGACAGAACGTCTTTATTGATGGTGTATAAGTCCCTTATCTGTTCTAAGCTTGACTATGGCTCACAAGTGTATGGGTCGGCATCGGATGCTGTCCTCCACAGACGATGTGCTTCAGAACGTGTGCTTGTGCATATGTCTTGCAGCCCTTCGATGTACTCATGTGGAGCAGTTGGAAGTGGAGGCTGATGTGCCTCCCCTCCGTCTAGGACGACACCACCTGCTATTTTCTTACGGTATCACCACCCACCGTAAGTGCTCACTAGGCCTCCCGACTTGTTGGATCCTTCTACAGTGGGAATACCTGCTGTACATGGCTCTCAGGCCGGTGGCTGTGAGGCTTCACTTCCTCTGTGAGGCATTAGGGTATGACCTTTCTAATGGGGATCAGGTTTTAACATCAAAAATAACACCCTGGGAGTCACTTGCTACCACCTTCAACACTGACTGGCTCCCCGTCGCTAAGCGCAAGGCGCCGGAGGTAGAGGTATGGCAGTTGTTCTGAATAATCTTCATTAGACACCTTGCGTCATTCCACTTGTACACCAATGGCTCTAAGTTGGATGAATGTGTGGGTGCGAGTGTGTGGTCTACGGAGTGCCACATCCGTTTTCGCTTGCCCACCCACCCCGGTACTTGTGTATTTACTGCCGAATTATTTGCCATAGATCAAGCTATAGACTTTGCTTTGCGTTCAGATAACTACAGTTTTGTCGTTTTTTTGGACTCTAAGTTTGCCCTTCAGGCAATTCATTCGTGTCCTGAGCTGCATTATCAATAAGCTGCACACGTGCTAAATCCTTCTCTCTGATCTGGGTGCCTGGTCATTGTGGTATTTACGGCAAAGAGCAGGCTGACATACTAGCCAAATCGGCTGTAGACTCGAGGAGACCTGAAACGTTCCTCGTGAGCTACAGTCTAGTCTCTCTTTCGGAAAGAAATCGATTCATCTTCTGTGGCAAAGTCAGTGGACCGACCTGGCAATTCCATCAGTCAAAAGGACTATATGTGACTTGTCCAGCTCCTCCCGAGGAAGGAGGAGGTCACTTTAGCCCACCTCCGCATGAATTCCACCCTAATAACAATTAACAGACAATTTCCACTACGATGTACCACGTGTGATGCAGTGTTATCTATTAGTCACATCCTTCTGTACTCCAGTAGGTATGCTGGGGAACGTGCGTTTCTGGCTGCCTACTGTAGGACAAATGTGCTCCCTTTCACACTTCATTCTGTCTTGGGTGATGGGGATGTTGGTGTGACTAATAAACTGATGACTTTCCTGAAAGAGACCAGACTGCTCAGCGAGTTGTGATTTATTTAATGAACTTGGTTGTGGTGTACCTATTTATTGCATATACCTCTATTTCAACATATTTTTATTTATTTTTTCACTATTATTATTAATATATTTTTTAAAGGATTATGGTTATTGTACATATGTATATACTTCAATACACTTTTATATATTTCAGGGGGAAGTTCCATTTATATAACTGTGTATTCTTTCTCTTTTGTATTTTTTACATAAATTTCATTTGTATTTGATTATATTGTAGTAGTATAGTAATGAGTTTGCATGTGATGTATAGATGGAAGTATTTGTCTAGGTACTATCCATGTCTACTGGTGTATTCTTTATTATTATGTTTCATAATCATGAATAATAACTCAATATTGGTATGAAATAGATGCAAATATTTCATATAATTATTTTGGCTTTCATGATTATCGATTCTTGCTGGCCTAATGCTCCTTCAGGGTGATGGCCATCAATACAAAAAAAAAAAAAAAATCATCACTCTGGGAAGTGACCTCGCTTGGCCAGCCTATCCCCGGACTCTTGCGGCATAGTGACTACCAACCACCCTACATTCTGCACCACTCGTCAGGTATTCTACCCCTATAACCTCCCACCACCACTAGCTTCAGAGATTTATGTTTTACATGTATGGGTTAAGACTATAGTGTATATACATAGGTTAAGAGTTAAGGGATTTAGGTATGGTTAAAGGTATAATTAAGAGTGTGGTCGAAGGTGTATTATTTTGCTTAATTTGTCTATGCACTTAGATTATTAAACACAACACCAAATAACACCCTTTGTCTACCCTTTTAAGTTCAATTGTCCTTGTTTGTTTTGTTTCTGCCTGTTGGGATCTGGGTAGACTTATAACCTGTGAACTAAAACAAGTCCCAACTCGTAACAAATGGCGACCGTGACAGGACGTTCATACCATTCTTCTTCCCCCCTTTTTACCTCTTGTTTACTAATTATTCCTCTTAGTCACTTTTGTTCACAATTACTTTTAAGGTGATTTAAAGTTTCCTTCATATGTGTGTGCAGATATTGGTATTACCGTACAGTAAGAGTGACAGACGTAGGATATTAGGTTCCAAGTGTCATAAGACTTACCTGTTATTACACGTAGGCAGTCGTGTGGTGAGTCTTATTGAGTGTAGGGAAGAATCCTGATCTGTTTAATGCCGTACCCTCACTCCAGAATAGGCTGTTCTGTCATCACTAGTTTAGGGCTAAGTGGTATCTTGGGACGCCTCACTCTTCCAGGACCCCATAATTATAAAGCATCAATTATTGTTCTTCTCATTGCCTTATTTGGGGTCAACAATCCAGTATCTCAAGGGTTATTTATGTGGACCTTTATTTTAATGTCGTAACATGCCCTTCATGTTTCAAGTCTTTTTTCAAGTCTTTCATCCTTATCCAAGGATCTTATCAGGATCTTATCAGTTCATAAGTGTAGTTTCCCTAGGCATAACCTGGTTAGTTTCCGGGACTTTCAGGTTGTCCACTGGTGCGGAATGCACTTTGTAGGGTAACCACTTATCTTTTGTGGCCATTAGTTCATTTTTCTCATGACAATGGCCACCACAGATTTTGAACTGAAGGATTTTATTGAAAATCCTTCTGTAGTTAAACTACAAGTTACTATCAGGAAGAAAGAGTGGGTAAGCATAGCCGCCCATTACAAAATCCACATCTGATGACTAAGGAGGTGTTAAAAATCATATAATTGAGTCGTTGGTTCAATAAGGAGTTTTAGAAGAACTTGCTATAGACAAATCAACGCCAATGTCTCATGTGCTTCCACACCCATCCACCAGCTCTCATCACTCAGCCGTTGTCTCAGGCCTGGCTAGTCCTCAAGAAGAAATAAAACGAGTAGACACCTTAGAATTAGAACAAGCTAGGTTAGAGTTCCAAATCAAAATGCAAGAACTTCAAATGGAATAGGAAAGAGTAAGGTTGGAGCATGAACAGGAAAGAGTAAGGTATGAAAGAGAGATTAAACTGAGAGAACTATAAGTGAAAGAGAAAGACGAAAAAGTAAGGCTGGAGCAAGAACAGGAAAGAGTAAGGTTGGAGCAACAACAGGAAAGAGTAGGGTTGGAACATGAAAAAGAGATTAAACT
Source organism: Birgus latro (assembly GCA_018397915.1). Taxonomy (NCBI): domain Eukaryota; kingdom Metazoa; phylum Arthropoda; class Malacostraca; order Decapoda; family Coenobitidae; genus Birgus; species Birgus latro. Next base: position 3,657 of record JAGKTI010018754.1, on the reverse strand, counting down.
AAGGGAACTAGAAGTAAAAGAGAAGGAAGTAACCTTAACATCGGATTTTAAATCCAAAGAAGTGGCGTTAAATGAGAAACTAGCTGCTTTTAACCCTGCTAAGTTTCTTCTTTTGTTCACGCCTTTGATGAACTTGATATAGATGGGCCGTTTAAGACATTTGAGAAAACAGCCAGGAAGCACGAGTGGCCTGAGGACCAGTGGGCGTCAGTGTTGGTTCCTAAATTATGTGGCAAAGCCCATAGGGTTTATAACTGTTTAGACCAGACTGATGACTATGATACAGTAAAAAAAGAACATCCTCACTGCTTACGCTATCACGCCAGATGGATACAGGCAGAGGTTTCGTAAACTGACCAAATCCTATTCACACACTTTTGAATTTTCTCAAGAAAAGCTTAGGTTCTTTAGGAAGTGGTTAGAGGCAACAGAGACCACCACATTCCTGGATTTGGTTGTCCTGGAGGAGTGGAAGAACAAGATACCATTTCACATCTTGAAGCACATGGAGGAGCGTGGGGAGGTTGATTTGAGGAGTGCAGCTGAGGTGGCTGACGCCTATGCCTTGTTGGTGGAGTCACTGAGCAGTAGGGGATGTGGTAGGCTACTTCCCAGCATGTTAGGTCCTCCTTAGAGATGTGAGTGGTAGGTCGAAACGTCCCACTCATATCCCCCCGATGCAACCAAGCCTTTATAGTTCTTAGTGTAAAAAAACAGGCCATACGATCCAGTTTTGTAAACACCCAAAAGTGGTTCCCTGGATCCCAAATTCAACTCATCTAACAAGTCTGTCAAACCAGTAGCAGCCACCAATGTGGAACGGCCCCCTCAGGATCTCTTTGCTCCTTTTATTTATGAGGGAAAGATTTCAATCAGAGAGGGGTCTCGTTCTTTCCGTATTCGTATACTACATGACACAGGTGCAGCACAATCAATCCTCCTGCATAACGTCATTCCCGATATATCTACCGCTTTCACTAACGAGTGTTTTACTTTCAGATCTTTCATCTCGCTCCTCCTATCCCTTGATCACTGGAGAATTGTTAGTAGCCATTAAAAAGGATCCCATGCCTGTTAGCATTCATTTCTAACTGGGTAATACTCGTAACTTGGCAGGAGACCTAGTGGTTCCCAACCCAAAGACAGTCTACTCACCCTTACCGGTCAACACCGTCACTGACCTTGAAGAAACCACTACTCACCTTTTCCCATCTTGTGCTGTCACCTGGTCCCAGAGTATGCAGAATAGGTTCTTCTTGTCTAAAACCACCTCCAAGATTTCCCTGCCCACAGGGGAATTGTATTAAAAGACCATCAGTTACGATGAGCTCATTAAAGCCCAACAGTCTGATCCATCCTTGAATAAACTTCATCATGCAGCAGTTGAGGGTAAAGATTTTAAAATCCTTCCTTGTTTTTATTATCAGAACGGGGTTCTGATAAGGGCGTATAGACCACCTGAGCTTACCCATCTCGACAGGTGGTCTGAAATAAATCAAGTAGTGATTCCCTCCTCAGTCAGACCATCATTAACAGCCCTTGCCCATGATGGTATTTCAGGGCGTTTGGGAATCCTAAAAAACATAAAAAGCTCCTCCAGCATTATTACTGACTTGGACGTAGGAAGGATGTTTCAAATTAGCCTGTATAAAAACTTGTCATATTTGTCAGATAGTAGGAAAACCAAATGAGAGTATACCAGCAGCTTCCATTAAGCCCATCCCAGTACTTTCTGCACCATGTGAAAAGATTGTTGTGGACTGCGTGGGCCCATTACCAAAGACTAAGAAGGGAAATCAATTCCTGCTCACAGTACACGTTATCCTGAGGCTTCCCCTCTTAAAAACACCACATCAAAAAATGTAGTCAGACATCTTTTGCATCTTTTCACGTCAGTAGGCATTCCTAAAGGGATCCAACCTGATCAGGGCACCAATTTCACTAGCAATCTTTCCCAACAGGTGATGAAAGACAGTGGACCACCGTACTTCCTCGGCTTACCACCCCCGATCACAGGTTACCTGGAGTGGTTCCATGAAACTTTCAAATCAATGCTAAGATACTGCCTAGAGCATCAAAAGGAATGGGATGAAAGTATAGACTTATTACTCATTGCATGGATGTAATTAGTTCCAAGCACTCGTTTGTTTGGGCTTCGGTGTAATTGTTAATCCCATACCCTTGTTACAAAATTTTAAACAGTATAAGTCAACCCATCCATGTGGGTCGAGTGTGAACACATTTTTCATATTCTTGTTAATAGCTGTAAACTGAAATGCTGCAGAGAGATCAGTCGAAGTCGTGGTCAATTCCTAATGTTAGAACAAACCGAGCTTTTATAAACCATACGAGTACGACGCCTCACCACACACACCACAAAGCCAGCCAGAAGACAGGGTGTGTGTGCTGGGCAGTCCCCAGGCGCTGTCTCCTCCACTTACTATTTATTAATCAGCCAACACACCACTGACCAGGCTAATGTATGGCCCAGTTCCCTCTATAGGAGGGATGAATCTTGAATAGAATAGAATAGACGCCTCACCCGATAGCAACCGCCGCCAGCCGTCAGCAGCTGTGAGGAGGGTCGCCTCTCCCGATCTTTCCATCCTTCGGGATGAAGCCGATCACACTCCTCCTTCACCACCACCAGCTGCTTTCAAGGAAGCTGATGACTCTCCTCCTGCTTCGCCATCGCCCCCTCCAGCATCTGGGAAAAGGAAGAGGGGGGAAAAACCTGCGGCCACTTCTTGCCAAAGGAATGGAGACCGAACTTCCACGTCTTCCATCCTCTCCCACTTCCCCTTCCACCTCCTCGGCCTACGACCAACACCTTCAGCCTTCTCAAGACTCCGCACTCGACCTTCTTGCTGACATCGACCCTCAAGAATTCGCCGACAGAGTACTCAACAAGATGAAGCGAGACAACCCATGCCTATTCCGACGTATCACAATACCTTATGATCCTAATCAACTGTTTAGCTTAAGCTAACTCTACAAGCAGCTTACTCCCCCCTGACTGGGCTACTGGAAGGCTCGGCCTTCACTATAGGTGAAAGGTATCTACAAACTAACTAACTAACTGGGATTGGCATAACGCCGTCAATCTCACTGATACAGATCAGTAACTCTAAAATCCATATATTCCCTCCCCTTCCTTCTGAACTTGTGTGAAGTAAAATTCTCATATACATCAGTATTAGTAATATTTCCCCCGGCTTCTTTTGAACTGACTAGATAATGCTGTCTCATCTCACTGATACAGATACAGGTTGTGGATGATCATGTTCGTCATTTGAAAATAACAGTGGTGGAAGCCGACTGGCTCGAAACTCCCTCGCCTAACGTCCGTTACAGTGAAATCCCCCCTCGTTTCTTTTCTGTTACATGTAAATCAAATGTGGAATTGACCGGTCCATTAGAATAATCTATCCTTTCGATGTGAAGTGTTTAGTTTGATACAGTTTTGGTATTCACATTGTTTCCCCTAAAAGCACCGATTATTCATCCACTTTAAAAATATTGAGCCAGTAGTACCTTCCTTTGAATGTAGTATCAATTTATGAATAACCTTTGAGTTAGTGTGTGTGTTCCAGACTTGGTGGAGTATTTGTGGAGGTGGTGTCTCGGGGAGTTAGCTTGACGAGTCCGTTGAAGACC
>JAGKTI010018753.1:0-17469 GCA_018397915.1 Birgus latro | reverse complement strand
AATCCTCCTCCTGTGGCTGCCCAAACATTACTGAGCCTGCTCCTGTGGTGCCAAACCTATCAAGCAGGGTTGCCAGCTCCCGTCGAAAAAGCGTCAGCTCATTTCGCATCACAGGGGAGGGTAGTATTGACCCAACTTCACTTAACGCGAAAAAGAATGACGCCGGCAAAAAAACATCAATACTTTCCGCGCCTACTGTATATATACAGTAAACCCTTCACAAGTCGAACTATATGGGGCTCTAACCTGGTTCGAATTACCGAATTTTCCGTCTTACCGAATTTTCACCCCCCAAAATTGCCAAGATAATACCTATTACTTGTCCTTTCAACACAAAATTAAAGGAGCATATAGCCTATAAATAAATAAGTTATGACAAAAAACAATTTGGTGCACTTAATATACCTTTAACCCCTTCAGTGCTGGGTGTATTTTCATTTTGTTCTTGCTGCCACCAGATGATTTTATTCAGTGTGGGGTGGATCCGCGGAAGTGCACGGGGTTGGTACAGCCTTTGTTAACCCCTTCAGTACATGAGTCCAGTCCTGAGAGCCATAAAATCAGCTGGAGGAAGCGTAAATTAAAGTAGAAATAAACGTCACGGTACTGAAGTGGTTAATTGGTAGAAAATCATTCACAGAGGCAGTATACAGACCCATCAGCAGCGTGTGTTGGAGATGGATTTTCACCCCCCACATTGCAAAAACAATACTTATTACTTATCTTTTCAACACTAAAGTAAAGGAGCATATACAGTGTATAAATGAATAAAGAAAGACAAAAAAGAAACAATTCAGTGCACCTAATTTACCTTTTGTCAGAGGCAGTACAGATTCATCCGCAGTTTGTTTTGGAGACGGAGGTGGCTGAGTTCACAATTTAGTAACATTCTAAACAGTACCCAGTATTTATTTCAATGAACATTAAGAACTAAACTTAAATGTAATCACTATAATAGACTGCAATGTAACACTTGCAGTAATAATAGTACTGAACTTTAATCATAATCACTTAACACTAAGTCACATGCACACTTTTTTTTTTTTTAGCTTCATTCCCTTATGACTAGAGGTGCCAGTATCACTTCTTTTATGCTTTGAGCCTTCCATGGCAAGGCAGAAGGCAAAACGAGAGCACTGCTCAGCACTAGATGACAGTAAGAATGATGCAACTACCGTCTCCAAAGGCAAGCAGCAGACTGGCGCCACGTGTCCACCTGGTGCCATTTCTCCCTCTACGTCCGCATTTCGGCCTACTTACGTATGTGGTCTCAGCCTGAGTTCGTCTAACCGAAGATTCCGTCTTCTAAAAGTTCGACTTGTGAAGGGTTTACTGTATATATATATATAATCTTCCCACTATCCGACGTAATACAACCAAAGGCATGTCCTGAAAACGGACTTGTCCGGATAGTGGCCCTGAAGCTCCAGCATCGGTCATTCCTGACCCTAACCTAACCTAACCTAATTCAGAAAACCACCTACCTACCTCCGTACCGGACACACATATCACTTATTTAAAACCCCATTCACATAAATAATGGACACAAAGCATGAATTGAATTTTAACCAAAAAATGATGATTTTGAGGTGAGTAAGGCAGAGGTGTTTACCACTTGGCAGCATAGTATAAGTATGTACCGCACATGGCAATCACTAAGAAAATCACCCCTTCTCACATCTTATGCACTAAAATATGGGATACAAAGCATGAAATAAATAAACTGTTACAAGAAAATGATGGTTTAGAGGTGAGTATGGCAAAGATGTTTACCAGTTGACTACATAGTGAACGTAAGTAAGAGACATGATTATCACTGAGAAAATCACCTTTTTCACAGCCTATGCACTCAAATATGGGACACAAAGCATGAAGTAAATAAAATGTAACCAGAAAAATTATGATTTAGAGGTGCATAGGGCAAATATGTTCACCAGGTGACTACATAGTGAAGTAAGAGACATGATTATCACTGAGAAAATCACCTATTTCACAGCCTATGCAATCAAATATGGGACACAAAGCATGAAGTAAATAAAATGTAATTAGAAAAATTATGATTCAGAGTTGAGTAGGGCAAATATGTTCACCAGTTGACTACATAGTGAACATAAGAGACATGGTAATCACTATGAAAATCATCTTTTTCACAGCCTATGCACTCTAATATGGGACACAAAGCATGAATAAATGTAACCAGAAAAATTATGATTTAGAGGTGAGTAGGGCAAATATGTTCACCAGTTGACTACATTGTGAATGTATGTAAGAGACATGGTAATCACCATGAAAATCACCTTTTTCACAGCCTATGCACTCAAATATGGGACACAAAGCATGAAGTAAATAAAATGTAACCAGAGAATGAGGATTTAGAAGTGATTATGGAAAATATTTGGCAGTTGACAGTGTATTTACATCTGTGGTGGTTGCTAATGAATATTACCCCCACCTCTAAGGCTTTTACAGTAGTCATAAATGCTCTTGAAGCATGTACAGTAATTCAGTGATTAACTGAACTTAATCCTTACCACTGTGAATTATGACTGTTTAACCCAACGAGTCCCGACCGGTTTTTTACCCAAACTACCCCCAGATCCCGACCGATTTTCGACTTTTTGTTTTTTGGCTGAAACCTTCGCTTTTGGTGAGAAACATTGAAAATTCATAGTGAAATCGCGATCCTGAGGTAAAAAAAATGTTGATACAGGTGTCACTCAACCTTATGTTTTCCTTCTTTTTCAGGGTACCTGGCTAAGAAAACGAACTATGGAAGGGATGACTAATTCAAGCCACTTTAAATTACGTATTTATTTTATTTATTTGGTACGAATTTATGTGTAGTAAAAGTCTATAATGGTTTTCACACAATAATATAGGTGCTTATAAGTATTGTTCACTTACCCAAAACCCCAGTATATGGCACCTTCCTTTATGACATTACCACCTCATCACTACTGTTTGTTTCTACCTCTAGCTTCTTTGTTTCTTTGTCCTCCACCTCAGGAATCACTTTCACCGTGAATTTCGTCATTAGAGAGACCGTGGGGCAACATACCTTTACTGGCCAGCTTACTGCTAACAGGTGAATTGCCCTGAATTGCCCTGTGTGGGGGGGAGGGGGGGTTCGGAGGGGCCAGGCAGTATCCCCGCTTGACAGCAGGTAGAGGAAGGTCTCCCACATATGCCTACCAAAAATCACCTGCGAATGTTGAAAAATGTGCACACAATGGGCCTTGCAATTGCGTGACATACGGTGTACGTCGTTGTGTCTGTCTGCGGAAAAAAGTTGTGACGTACATCGTACATCGATGGGACTCGGCGGGTTAAACAAAAGCGAACAATACTGCAAACGATCCCGACGACTGTTTACTCTTCACAGGAGTTGAGAGATAACTGGTGGGAGGGGGGAGCGTGGGAAGGGATCTTAAACACAGATGGTCCGCGGACGCGGGAAATTCAAACTGACGCGTCAAAAAAATCGGATTTTTTTCTTTTTTTTTTGCATTTTTTTTGCCGATTTGGGTTTCGAACATCAGCCTACGATGTCCGGACAGTGAGGTAACCAGATAGTGGTCGTCCGAATGAATTTTCACACTACTTGTACCCCCTTCTCTCACTGTACTCTACTGGTGACTACTTTTTTACTAACACAACTGGAATGAGAACCTTTGACTGTCTTCATCCACAGATATGGACAAATTGTTATTTTACAATATTCAACCCCACAAGGGTACTTGGGACACCTCTGAAGTATATTCTGGTTAACAGTTGGCAGAGGACAGCATCCCAGTCCAATCATGGATGTCTGGGACAAAAATTTTAATTCATACTATCACTAGACAATTACTGTACATTCAGTTAAAGGCAACATTCTCGTCCAAAAGAGTTAAGTATATTTAAAACAAAGTCTATTTCCTTTAAAATGAAACTGCACTTGTTTTCATCATGCCAGTTAAGCTTCAAATACTGTAGTTCCAAATGAGTGAGTTCTCCTATTTAGCACATGTTATGCATAATCTTCAAAGTTGCAAAATACTAATACAGGATACCAAATAACTATGGCCACCACTGCTACCGAGTGGTTAGTACCGCTGTCTGCAAAGCTGCTGGCCCTTATCAAGAGGATATGAATCCTGGTATGGGCAGCTAGTGTCACACGATTCATGTGCCCATTCATCCTTTGTTGGTTGGTAGGTGACATAAGTACCTATGGTAATATTTGGGGAAGGTAACTGTGGTAACCTAGATGATGAAGTGGTTTAGCACTCACAAGAAATATGATGAACAATTATGAAACTCATGGTATCTGCCAATACCTTGTTTAATAATCTTGATGTACTACAGATTACTAGTGCCTCAGTAAACAAAATTCTCGGATCCTCCAGTACCTCCTCAAGGCTAAACTTTCTATAAGCCTTTCCTGCTGCCTTGAATGCAAGCTTATAAAGACACTTCAAATCTATCAAATTTTCCACTGTTACATTTAGTTATCAAAGAGCAACATTCAAGTGAAGTCACCTGTGAAAATTTGTGAAGAGTCTGCGTTCTACATCCTGTATGAACTTCTCCACTCGAGACTGCAGTCCAAACCATTTGAATTCACAGGTTACCAACTTATAGCAGGTCATCACAGGATCGCACTGAAATAAAATATTAAATGAAAATGATACCACAGTTCCTTTGGCCAAGTGAAGTTTCCCCCTGCTGGGCTGATTCTTTATTAAGGTGTTTACCTCCCAAGTCACTGACTTATAACCAGTGTAAACTGGACCTCATACGAGGCTCGCAGCTTGAGCATGCAGATGTTCAGTGTGCCTCATATGAGGTATGCGGCTTGGCAAGGGTTAACCAAGCATCAAAACTGACTAAATTGTACCTATCTGTACCTCTACTTCCTAACAGCTGCTGAACACTGTAGAAATAGAAAAATATGATGAAATGGCATGGACATGCTCAATGATTGTACTGTACAATATATAGAAAAAGGTGTTAAAGAAGGGCTTAAAGTGACAATAAAATAATAATCTTGTATTTTAAATTGTGCACTATTATTTAACTTGCAGTTAAAGGAAACTGCCTAATACCTTCCACATACCTTCTTCCACCACTGAGGGCCTTGAAGGGGTCCTCGCCCTGTCTTCTGTGATTTAAACTTTGTGGGATCTTCCTCTGGTTTGTAATCTGACGGCTTGACGGGATCGTTGGCAATGTCAACTATCACAACCTCACGTAACTTTAGCTTTTCTCCAGTCAGCTTGTGAGCCTGAAATAAATGAAGAGTCATATTTTGTGTCATTTTCATCAGCCAAGTTTCATCCTCCTTTGATAATGTCAGAAAAATACTCAGTATCCAGATTCCAATTAATCCTCAACCATTTAACAGTAAAAAAATACAAAGGTTTTACTGATTAAAGAATTGTAACATTTCATTTCAAAACATTTTTCACAAGGTCTCAAAACATCTCATTCAATATAACATCATACATTCATTCATCCATCACCTAATCCAGTGTTGTCCCATGAGGAGTGTAGGAGTCCAGGGCTAGGCAAGTTGGTCCTGACATTTAGAATGAGAGTGACCAGGTTCACTCATCCCTGAGTAGCATTACATGAGCAATGAACCCCAATCATCCCTTGGATATAAACCTGCACCAGTTCAATCTAACTTGAGCACCTTAATTACCAACTAAGCCATCAGGTGACATATACAGTATATGGTTACTACCCAGCATAGTAAATGATTTCCTAGTGTACAGGAAACATCATACACTCTAAGAAAAAGACAATGCACAAATTACCGTTTAGTCTACCACCGTGCAAAGAAAGTGATGATGGACACTATGTCTCAGTAGTTAAAACACATATCTGAAAACTTAAGAACCACACAGTCATACTAATACACATGCAAGCACTTCTTTTCATAACTACACTGCAGCACAAGAAAGTGATTCAGCTTTTCAAAACCTGACTGCAACAAATGCATAGATTTCTCTTCATAGCTTGATGGCAGCATTACTGGTTAACACAACCCTTAAATGGCTGAAGCACACCAAGGACCTTTATTCTAATATTATTCAATCCCTTCAGCTGAGTGAAACCCTTCCCAGGAACAGCCTGAAGCTTATAAATTACCCATCCCTCTTTTAAACTTGCACTGCATAAACCCATCCCTCTTTTAAACTTGCACTGCATAAAGCCAAGAAATTACTGGACAAGTGCAAAAATTTAATCCCAAGCGAAGTCCATTTCTACCAATGATTGGACCTAAAGTATCATAAACTATACCTTGCAGCATGAAGTGCAGAGGTTCATTACTTTATATAAAAATAGTCACTGACACTGTGGTCAGTAGGGGTGCCCATCATCCATTTACTCGGTGCAGTGGTGCTCTACTGCAGGTAACTCAACACTGAGTGACAAGCCAAATGATTTCCTGCAAACCACGGAATCATTTAATACTCTACGTGGTGACCTCATAACCAACCAACATGTGTTCTGTACGTGTCAATAAATGGGTTGACAAAGGGTTAGTGCCCGTCCCCAGAAAACAACTACTGTAACTAAAAATACAAGCAAGAAGTCTTGGATTAGGACTGATCAACAGGTGACAACCAAGGACAGGACAAAGGACATGGTACGTATTACAACGTAGCATGTAAGGGATGCAAATGATGAGGTGAAAGAGACGGAGATTGTCCAGGCGCCTGAGGTGGACGTATGCAGATTAACTGAAACTAAATGAGAGTGTGAGAGAGTGGGAGTATGGATGGTGTGTATGCATGGGAGTAGGTGAGAATGAGAGTGCAAGGGATGAAAGGAGAATATAAGAGAATATGGATCAGTTAGTTCAAGGATTGTGTGGGTAAGATTGAAGCTGGAAAACAAATATGGGCAATTGTGTATGTGCCAATGCAAAATCATGCAGAGTCAAAGAAGAGTTCTGGTTCACATGCAATGGAGGAACAGAAGGAGGGAAGGACAGGAGTAGTCCATACAAGGAGGGTAGAAAGGTTGCAAAAGGCTGCAAAAAAGGCGGAATATGAAAGAGAAGTGTTAGAGTTATTGGGTAAATGTGATCTGGAGCAGATGGGGGACGTGGAAAGTGTATGAAAGATTTTCACAGAAGAAATCTGCAGTGCAGTGCCAGACTAGGCAAACCACTCTCACCGGCCTCACAACGCGAACTGCCCAGGCCGCCAGCTGCATACCGCAGGCCCCTTCTGATGACGTCATCACTCGTGACGTAGCAGGTGTGTGCGCGCGGTAGCTCGATCGGTAGAGAGTTGGCTTGCAGTCCCGAGGGACCCAGGTTCGAATCCTCGCTGGGGCAGGGAACAGTTTAAGGATTTGAATTTCATTAAATCAGGCTTTACTGATCTACCAGAAGACCCGCCGACATGTCGTAAAAATAACCCCGCTAATACCAATACACCAGTCCTGTATGAGACAGCCCTAGCATGTATTCAGTATGGACGGTGGGTGTTAGCGCCGAAGTGGTGAAATGTAGAGGTGTATGGTATGTAGGAGGATGGCTGGGCCTTGATAGCAGGCTGTAAAGCCTATGCCCAGAGTCGGACACACAAAAAAAAAAACACACACACACACACACTAACAGCAATACCCGCTAACACTCTCGTCCTCTCTTCTTAATTTGACAAAAGATTCCAAGGATGAAGCTGGATGGTCTATTTGCATCTGATACATACTATGTATCCAATACATAGACTTTTGTGTGAGTACCATCAACACCCGATACGCACTATGCATCCAATACATACACTTTTGTTTAATTACTATCAAGACCCAGTCTGTGGCCACATACCGATATGTGATGTCTCTTGAAGTATTATAAACTTTCTAGTCTCGGCTGACAGCTGCACGCAGCCACTCGGTCGAGGCACCTTTCTTGGTGAGACAATCAGACAGTTGTTGTGATGCATCCACCCAAGATACTTCATCAATCTCCCCTTGCTCCAACATGCCTTGTAATACAGCAATATCAATGTGCAATCTCCTGTCTTCTACGCTCCTACAGGAGTAAAGGGCGTCCACCAGACTCTTGTTGTCGACGAAACACTTTATTTTGATCTTTCCACATCCAGAAACCTCACGCAATATGTTGGCGAGATATACAGCAGTCTCAGCACATTGAAGCAGCCCCAACACCTCAGCAGATAAGGCAGATTTGACAACCCTCCTGATCTTTCTTGTCTGCCAGAATATAGGACATCTTGCCTCACTAGCCTCTCATAGGAAGATCACAAAACTTACCTGAGATCCATTGCCTATAAGGCTGGCAAATGAGGCATCCGAAAAGCACTCTATATGAAAGTCCTCGATCGGCCCCATTCTTGGAATGTATAGCTTCATGTTGTCAGTCTTCACCATTGAGATCACCTTATTGAGTCTAAGCAAATCCGCTACGGTAGCTCGGTTGCTAGTCACACTCAACTCACACACACCAAAGGCAATATCTGGCCGAGTGTGTGTGGCAATCCAGTTGAGTTGCCCAATTAATGTTCAGTACTCCGTTTTCTCAGACTCGGACAGCTCTCCTGATTTTACTCCTGAATGATGTTTATTCAGCATGACTGGTTTCAAAGATGAAGCATACTGGAATTGGTTGAGCGTTATGCTGCCATCGATGTTGCAGATGACGTTGAGACCAACGTATTTGAAGGCTTTTGATTCTGAACTGCCGATGAGGAATATTTGACTCAAACGGTTTATCACTTGCTGTTCGAACTCATGTGTACCAGCCCAAAGGAAGTCATTGACATATATGCATACAATGCCTTCGACTTTGCCACTACTGCTCCAAGAGAACAGTGCTGAATCCAGTGATGACACTTCAGCTCCAAGACTCAACAATTGATCTTTACGCGCAGATACCAATGACTAGCAGCATCACAAAGCCGTAAACAGTTTTCTTTAGTCTCCATAACTTACCATTTGCATATTCAGGCGGAGGACATAAATGAACAACTCTCTCAATGTCGTTACCTTGCAAGTAGGCAGCTTTCACGTCCATAGTGTGGCAATCCCACTGGTTGGTGGAGGTCAAAGAAAGTGCCAAACGCAATGCTTCTTTTGAACAAGTAGGCGAGTCTTTTCGGAGATCCACTGTGTCTTCCTCAAATCCTCTGGCGACTAAGCGGGCCTTAACAATAGGCTTCTCATTTTTCAGTTTTTCCGTCACAATCCATCGAACCGTTATGGCACCTTGCCCAATATCATCTACTTCCTCATACACATCGTTATTCTGCCAGTTTGTAATTTCATTTTCTATCTATCTATCTATTGCCAGACGCCTCAATCCCGAACGGAGTGGCCACAAACAAATCGCCTCCATGTCGCTCTGTCCCCCGCCAGTTCACTACCACACTCCCAACTCACTCCCCCCTCTCATATACCTCTCCACTCCATCCCTCCATCTCATCCTCGGCCTCCCCCTCCCTCTCGCCCCCTCCACCTCACTCACATACACTCTCCTCGTCAGTCTTTCACTCTCCATACTCTCCACATGCCCAAACCACCTTAATGTGTTTCTCCTAACGCTTCCCATCACGTCCACAACCAAACCACAACGCTCCTTCACTTCCTCATTTGTTAGTCTGTCTCTCCATGTGACTCCACATGCTCCTCTCAAATAACTCATTTCCTCTCCTCTCACTCTTGACTTCTATCCTTCCAACAGGGTCCAAGCTTCACTTCCATATGTTACAGCTGGTATCACAATACTGTCATGTAACAACTTTTTCACTTCCATGCTCACATCCTTTCTTATCACTGTTTTCAACGAACCAGCAGCCTTCCCTCCCTGCTACACCCTTTTGAGCACTTCACCCTCCAGACTACCATCCTTACTCATCACACTGCCCAAGTACATAAATTCACTCACATTCTCCATATCCTTCCCATCCAATCTCACTGTACATTCATTGGCTTCACTTCTCTCGAAGACCATCACTTTACTCTTCCCTACATTCACCTTTAGATTCCGTTTCTTACACACTCTCCCAAACTCATCTACCAAGCCTTGCAGCTCCCCTTTGTCTCCGCTCAACAACACAGTATCATCTGCAAACAACAGTACAGAGAGTTTCCAAACACTGCCCTCTCTCACTAGGCCCGCTCTAACATCCACTGCTCGACCTTGTATCTCTTTTATAACCCCATCCATGTTCAGATTGAACAACCATGGAGACATGACACATCCTTGTTTCAATCCAACCATCAAATGGTAAGATTCACTCAGTTTGCCATCCACACACACACTGCAGCCTTAGCACCCTCATACATACTCTTCACTGCCTTCAACAACTTCCCACCCACTCCATATATTCTTAATACCTTCCACAATCCTTGTCTATCCACCCTGTCATATGCTTTCTACAGATCCATGAAGGCTGCATACAACTTCTTGCCCTTCTCTAGAAACTTTTCCACTAAGGATCTAAGAATGAATATCTGGTCTACACAACCTCTTCCCTTCCTAAAACCTCCTTGTTCTTCTCCAACTGATTCCTCTGTAATTTCCCTGACGCTGTCAATAAGTATCCTACCATAAACTTTTCGTATTACACTGAGAAGGCAAATGCCCCTATGATTACCACACACTGCTTTTTCCCCTTTTCCTTTGTACAGAGGAATAATTATACCTGACTTCCAATCCTCCGGGACTCTACCCTCCTCCCAAGCCAATCTGCACACCTTCCACATCCATTCTATTGCTATCTCTCCCCCATGCTTCAGCATATCACCACACACTCCATCAATTCCTAGGGCTTTCCCCATTTTAACTTTCTTCATTGCCTCCACCACTTCCATCCTACTGATTTCTTCCTCTCTTCTCACAACCCTCCTTCTTCCCGCCATTCCCCAGCCACTTATACTTGCATTACTTTCATTCTCTATGTTCAACAGTTCATTAAAGTGTTCTCTCCATCTGTTTACTTTTTCTCCCTTCTCCACTAGTAATCTACCATTTTTATCTTTCACACCCCCACTGACTTCGTTGGCACCCTGTCTAGCTCTCTTTACCTCCTTCCAGAACATTTTCTTACATTCCCTCCACTTTGCACTCAAATTCCTTCCAAATTCCTCATCCACTCTCTTCTTACTCTCTCTTACTAATCTTTTCACCTCTCTCCTCCTCACTACATATAACTCTCTCGTCTGTCTCTCAGTTTCTTCGATGCCCCTGTTTCTCATCCACTCATTATATGCTTTCTTCTTTTGTGCCACAGCCTCTCTCACCTCTTCAGTCCACCATGCTGTTCCCTGAACCCCCTTTCGTTTTCTCTTCACCCCACACACCACCTCACATGCTGCACAGATTTCTTCTGTGAATATCTTGCACACACCTTCCACGTCCCCCATCTGCTCCAATCTATATTTACCCAATCGCTCCTCCACTTCCCTTTTATATTCAGCCTTTATTCCATCCTCTTGTAACTTTTCTACCCTCTTTGTAACAAATACTTCCTCCTGTCCTTCCCTTCTTCTCTTCCTCCATCTTGTTTGGATTCTGATTCTGGCCACCACCAAGTGGAGGTCAGAAAGTCCACTCCCCCAACCTCTATATACTCTTACATCCATCACACATCTTCTCATCCACACACACATAGTCAATCATTGCCTTCCATTCATTCATTCCGCCATCCACTCTTCTCACCACTCACCATGTATACCCATGGATCGTTTTGTGCCTGAAGAGGGTATTAGCTACCACCAACCCCCTCCCGGCACAAATGTCCACTAAAGCACTGCCATTCTCATCCATCTCAGCAGGCACACCCCACTCACCAACCACTCCATCCACCTTCTCATTCCCTACTTTTCCATTCATATCTCCAATCAGAAACACTCTCATTCCTTTCAAACTTTTCCAAGCAGGCTTCCACATTTGTCCAGAACTCTTCTCTCACTCTACTTACACGATCTTGTGTTGGCGCATACATGCACACAACTGCCCACATTTGTAGTCCAACTTTCTCTCTTACCCACACAATCCTTGACCCAACTGATCCATACTCTCTTACATTCTCTTTCCATCTGTTGCTCACAGTAATACACAATCCCTCTTTCGTCCTCTCATTCTCACCCACTCCTGCGCATATACCCCATCCATACTTCCATTCTCTCACACTCTCACCTCGCCATTTAGTTTCAGTTATTCCACATATATCCACTTTCGCACTCTCAAGCACCTGTACAATCTCTCTCTCTCTTTCACCTCATCATTCATACCCCTAACATTCCATGTTGCAAACTTTACCACGTCCTTTGTCCGGTCCTTTTTCGTCAACTTTTGGTCAGTCCTGGTCCTGGTCCGAAGCTTCTTGTTCGTATTTTTCCTTAGCGCATAATACAGCCTCAGAGTTGAAAAGAACAAGCATTTCTGCGTCATCATCAACCACTTCCCATTCGCTAAAATCCTTCTGCAAATCTATCCAATCAATGCTGCCGTCAGAGTCCCTCTTCAAATTGTAGCAGTGTTTGTACTTTCCAGTGGCTTTACCTGCCCAACTCATAATCCTTCCAGACACCAACTCTCTACTTTCTGAATGTATTCCCTTTATACGTTGACCAACAGAAACTTTGGGAGGCTGATTAATCGGAACAGAAACTGTGGGAGGCTCATCAATCGGAACCACACCATCTTCCGACTCGTCATCTGGTGGATAGTCATTCAACACTTGCGAAGGATCGTCATTAGGCTTCTCCTGGACAACATTGTTCTTCTCATCACTGCTGACACCACTTTCAACTGTAGCATCTTGCTTTGGCACACGAGCTCGCACTCGCACATAGAGACCGCCGTGTCTCACCAGAATTTGTTTCCCATCTCTGCCTATTACAATTCCGGGACCGTGCCACTCATGACCGTCATTTCTTTTGTAGAAGACTTCATCTCCATTTTGGATGTCGTTTAAGTCACTCGAACGTATGCTGTGCCGCAGAGCCGTAGCCAAACGTTCATCTGATTCAGTCTTTATAAACTCCTGTCTTGCTAAATGAAGAGCGTTCAAGTTGTCTTTCACAATTTTCGATGGTGATGAAGGTTCTAAGGCTGGAGGATCATTTGCGTACACATTAGGCAGGCCAGGGTTTTGACCAAAAACAAGTTGGTTAGGAGAAAAGCCTGCGTAGTTGGTGAGAGCATTTCTTGCCGATATTGCCCATGCCAAGGCCACATCCAATTCACACTGGCTATCAGCCATTATCTTCCTAACAATGTCACCAATGACTGCATTTTGACGCTCACAGACTCCGTTGCTCCATGAACTCTCTGGAGACATTGTCATGATCTTGATATTGAAGGCCTCTCCCAATGCTCGCATTTCCGCATTGTTGAATTCACAGCCATTGTCTCTAAGAATTTTTCCAGGTGCGCCAAACACAACAATCCAGCTCTGAAATATTCCTTTGATAATTGTGGGCGCACACTTATCTGCGATTACCATTGCATTACAATACCTGGTTGCCAAATCAACAAGGACTAAGAAATAATACCTTCCCCAAGCTTTCAAATCCATGGCTATGGCTTCGTTAAACTTAGACGCCATGGGCAAACTGACTACGGGTCGGGGCTTGGCTTTCTTAAATCTGCAACAGACTGTACAAGCATCAGATACAGCCTTGATAGCCCGCTCCAGTTCTGAACTTTTAATCCCCGCATCTGTGATCAGTTTAATTAATTTCGCCAATGTTGGGTGTCCAAATTGCCTGTGAAGCTTCAAAGCCATTTTTTCTACATCACCCCCAAGAGATGCCAGCATGACTGTTTCACAGAATTCACGACCTAGTCATAAAAAAATTGGAAGCAAGTAATGGCCTGAAGATGAGGACTTCAAATCAATGATAGTTCCACGATGGTTGCACACATATTTCCAATGTAGCAGGGCAGAGTAACACGTTTGAGAGAAGAAACTGTGACACCATCAGCAAAAGTAAACGTTGAGGATGACGCTTCTTCTCTTATAACTTCACGTTCATAATCAATGAGCTCACTTAGATAGCAACTGATCCATTCAACTCCACATACAGTTGTAGAACACCCTGTGTCTAGAACAGCACATCCCTTAGATTCTTCTACTAGAGTCTGTGTAACTTACCTCTACTAGCGGCATCATCCGCATAGCCCATAGATAACGACAGATGCACTGTTTCAGAATTTTCTTCTCGACTGCCGTCATTTTCGTATACATCCAGACAGTCATGTGCCCAATGAAATCTACAATCACATACGAAACACCCTGATACCTTTCCGTCAGACCCATACGAAACACCTCGATACCTTTCTGTCAAACCCAAGTGGGTTCTGCCTCCTGCCGGTAGATGAGTGTTGGGGAATTCTAGCAGATATGATTGAATATCGGCCACCACCACAACCTCGATCACGTACTGCACCACCCCACAACATTTTCCGTCCTCGTCGAGTACCTCTAACATAAAACATTTCCTCACCCCCAACTTCGTCACTTCAAAATACTGGTTCGCCTTTCACCTCCCTGGCGGACACCGATGCATCGTTCTGCCCGCCAATTTCACCAGCAAAAATACGATTCAGGGCAGATTTCACGTTTTCGTATGTCACTTCAGTTATCGCGGACATCACTAGTTGTTGCTCACTGTCTGAAAATTTGCATGCAGCTAAGAGCATAAAAGCCAACACAGAATTTAGCAGTGCCATGTCCTGCTTCGTAAATCTGAAATAAACATGCTCAAATTCTGCCACGAACTCACGAATGTTCATATCACCGGCTCTTCTGAAGTTGTACAATTCATAAAAAGCTGCAAATTGTCGACATCCTTTGTCCATGAGAAATAAACTGTCTAATTGTTTCAGCAAGGTCTGAACACCATCCTCCTGCTTCAAATCAGCCGCATCAACCTCCGAAGACGCTCTTCCAAACAATGACAGGCGAACAGCTAAAGCTTGTTTTTCTTTGGGTAAGTCCGTCAGTTCGCACCAAATGTTGATGTCCTTTTTCCAGCTCTCATAGGCAGAATCATTTTCAAGCTTTGGAGGCCACTTAGTCGAGCACGACGCCATTATTTTCTAACTACGCTCTGCTACCAGTGTCAGAAAAGGCAAACCACACTCACCGGCCTCACAACGCGAACTGCCCAGGCCCCCGGCTGCATACCGCTGGATCCTTCCGATGACATCATCACTCGTGACTTAGCAGGTGTGTGTGCGCACACACACTAACAGCAATATGCACTAACATGCAGCATGTGAGATGGTGTGTGGAGTGAAAAGAAGATGAAAAGGAGTGCATGGTGGAATGAAGAGGTGAGGCAAGCTGTGGCAGAAAAGAAGGGAGCATATAGTAAGTGGATGGACAGCACAGGCACGGAGAAAGTTGAGGGATGGAAGAGAGTTCTGTGTAGAAGAGGAAGAGGGAAGTGAAAAGATGAGTAAGAGAGGGTAAGAAGAGAGTGAAGAAGAATCTGGAAGGAATCTGAGTGTAAAGTGGAGGGCATGTAAGTGAATGTTCTGAAAGGAGGTAAAGAAAGTTAGGGTGACAGAGAAGTTAGTAAGAGAATGAAAGACAAAAATGGTAGATTGACTGTGGAGAGGAGAGAAAAAGTGAGCATGTGGAGAGAACACTTTAAAGAACTGTTCAACACAGAGAATGAAAGTAATGCAAGTATAAGTAGCTGAGGAATGGCTAGGAGAAGAAGGGTGGTGAGAAGGGAGGAAAAGATCAGTTGGATGGAAGTACAGTAATGGAAGCAATGAAGAGAATCAAAATGGGGAAAACCCTAAGATTTGATGGAGTTTGTGGTGAAATGCTGAAGTACGGAGGAGAGATAGCATTAGAATGGATATGAAAGATGTGCAGATTGGCCTGGGAGGAAGGTAGAGTCCTGGAGGATTGGAAGTCAGGTATAATTATTCCCCTGTACAAAGGAAAAGGGGAAAAAGAAGTGTGTGGCAATCATACGGGCATCTGTCTGTGTAATAAGCAAAGTATATGGAAGGATATTTATTGTCAGAGTTTGGGAAATAACACAGGAATTAGTTGGACAAGAACAGGGAAGTTTTAAGAAGGGAAGAGGCTGTGTAGATCATACATTCATCCTTAAGTCTTTAGTGGAAAAGTTCCCAGAGATGGGAAAAAAGTTGTATGCATCCTTCATGGATTTGGAGAAAACATATAATAGAATGGACATGAAATACCCACCCCAATGGGAGACCACGGTAGGGGTGGCACAATACCCACCCCATGGAAGAGCCATGGACTGGGTGTCGAAATACCCATTCCAGGGGAAGACCACAGGGGGGCGCATAGGGCACGCGTAAGGCCCATTCAAGAAGGGCCTATGACCCCTACTACCTTGCGCCCCTCATCCCCTCAATGAAGCCTGGAGCAGGAATGTCACCCCGGAAGACTACTCTCCAGCTGGGCCAGCTCTCACCAGGATCGGGGTGGGGCTTGTAGAGATACAGCTCCAGACAGCGCGCGACGACACCCACCGTCTGCATTGGGGAAGAGACGGCCACAGTACGCTTTTCAGCTGTTACCCTCTGGACCATGGTGACGGCCACCATCCGCACTGGGGAAGGGACGGCCACCGTACGCCCTTCACCTGCAGCCACTCCCGGGAACAGCACCGCAGTGACGGCCACCGTACGCCCTTCACCTGCAGCCACTCCCGGGAACAGCACCGCAGTGACGGCCACCGTCCACACCGGGGGTAGATCGATCACCGTACACCTCCCTGCTGTGGCCCCAGAGAAGGGCAGAACAGCGGTGACAGCCACTGTCCACACCAGGGAAGGATCAGCCACCGTCTGTCCTTCATTTGCCACCTCCTCAGGGAGCAGGATGCGGTGACGGCCACCATCCGCACTGGGGAAGAGACAGCCACCGTACACCCTTCACCTGCTGTCTCAGGGGCACGTGGAACCGTGACGACGGCCACCGTCCGCGTCGGGGAGGGATCGCCCACCATACATCCCTCGTCCACTGCCCTTGCGACTACCCCCATGGAGGATGTCCCTTATTTGCCTCACCATGAACCCACAGGCTGAGCAGGACACCCTTCTCTCTCTCCTCACAGGAGCAGTTGCCAGGCGGAGTTGCAGCTGGAGGAGATCTGGTGAGGCCCTGTCGTAAGTTTGGGAGTCCGTGCCCTGCAGCCAGCACCCTGGTGGTGCCCCTTGCTGTCGGACTCCACATGGAAAGGACGCCGCTGGCAGCTCCTGACGGCGGCTCAACCTGAGAGAGACCACAGCCCCCAGGCACCTAGGGGCACCCCCAGGACTCCAGGGTGTAACCTCCCCAGCCACACTGGCAAGTGGTCCTCCTCCAAGAGCAGGCGAAGGCTAGCCTGCCTGCTCGCCATGTTTGGCTCCAGTCCAGACAGCTGCCTTCCCCACCGAGGCCTCACTACTGAAGGGCCTCCCTCCAAGCTGCCCAGCAGCCCACTCCGGACGCCCCAGCCCCT
>JAGKTI010018752.1:0-17470 GCA_018397915.1 Birgus latro | reverse complement strand
TTGAGGACGTGATGGGAAGTGTTAGGAGAAACACGTTAAGGTGGTTTGGGCATGTGGAGAGGATGGAGAGTGAAAGACTGACGAGGAGAGTGTATGTGAGTGAGGTGGAGGGGGCGAGAGGGAGGGGGAGGCCGAGGATGAGATGGAGGGATGGAGTGGAGAGGTATATGAGAGAGGGGGGTGTGAGTTGGGAGCGTGGTAGTGAAATGGCAGGGGACAGAGTGACATGGAGGCGATTTGTTTGTGGCCACCCCGTTCGGGATTGAGGCGTCTGGCAATAGATAGATAGATAGATAGATAGTTAATCATAATTTCCTGCTTGCAATTTAATTTTTCCATGCATGGTTCTTAAGTAAAACAGCTAGAAAAAAGGTTGAAGCAGTGAATTTCATGTCCGGTCCTAACCTAACCTAACCTAACATTGTGTTAATCATAATTTCCTGCTTTTAATTTAATTCTTTCATGCATGGTTCTTAAGTGCACCAGCTAGGAAAAAGGTGGAAGCAGTGAATTTCATGTCCGGTCCTAACCTAACCTAACCTAACCATTTTTCTGGTAGCAATTAACATCATTTTCTGTATTTGATGCTTTGTATCCAATAATTTAGTGCATAAAATGTGAGAAAAGATGATTTCCATGTCAGATACTTACTTATACTATGCTGGCAAGTTCTGAGCACCTATGACTCACTCACCTCTAAATCATCATTTTTTGGTTAAAATTCAATAAATTCATGCTATACGTGCATTATTTATGTGAAAAGGGACCTAAATAAGTGCTATACATGTACAGTACGGAGGTAGGAAGGTAGTTTTCTGATTTAGGTTAGGTTAGGTTAGGGTCATGAAAAACCAGTGCCGGACAAAACCAATATCCGGACATGCCTTTGGCTCTATTATGTCGGATAATGGAGGGAATACTGTATATTCACAGTGCTAAGAATTAAATGCATTTAAACACTGGATTATTGTACATGCTTCAAGAGCATTAATGACCACTGTAAAAACCATAGAGGTGGGGGTAATATTTGTTAACAACCATCATGGACATGTAAGTACACTGTCAACTGCTAAATATTTTCCATAATCACTTCTAAATTAGTTGGAGAAGAACAAGGAGGTTTTAGGAAGGGAAGAGGTTGTGTAGACCAGATATTCATTCTTAGATCCTTAGTGGAAAAGTTTCTAGAGAAGGGCAAGAAGTTGTATGCAGTCTTCATGGATCTGGAGAAAGCATATGACAGGGTGGATAGACAAGGTTTCTGGAAGGTATTAAGAATATATGGAGTGGATGTGAAGTTGTTGAAGGCAGTGAAGAGTATGTATGAGGGTGCTAAGGCTGCAGTGTGTGTGGATGGCAAACTGAGTGAATCTTTCCATTTGAAGGTTGGATTGAAACAAGGATGTGTCATGTCTCCATGGTTGTTCAATCTGTTTATGGATGGGGTTATAAAAGAGATACAAGGTCAGGCAGTGGATGCTGAAGCGGCCCTAATGAGAGAGGGCAGTGTTTGGAAACTCCCTGTACTGTTGTTTGCAGATGATTCTGTGTTGTTGAGTGAAGACGAAGGGGAGCTGCAAGGCTTGGTAGATGAGTTTGGGAGTGTGTGTAAGAAACGGAATCTAAAGGTGAATGTGGGGAAGAGTAAAGTGATGATCTTCGAGAGAAGTGAAGCCAGTGAATGTACAGTGAGATTGGATGGGAAGGATATGGAATATGTGAGTGAATTTAAGTACTTGGGCAGTGTGATGAGTAAGGATGGAAGTCTGGAGGGTGAAGTGCTCGAAAGGGTGCAGCAGGGAAGGAAGGTTGCTGGTTCGTTGAAAGCAGTGATAAGAAACAGGGAGGTGAGCATGGAAGTGAAAATGTTGTTACATGACAGTATTGTGATACCAACTCTGACATATGGAAGTGAAGCTTGGACCCTGTTGGAAGGACAGAAGTCAAGAGTGAGAGCAGTGGAAATGAGTTATTTGAGAGGAGCACGTGGAGTCACGTGGAGAAACAGACTAACAAATGAGGAAGTGAAGGAGCATTGTGGTGTGGTTGAGGACGTGATGGGAAGCATTAGGAGAAACACGTTAAGGTGGTTTGGGCATGTGGAGAGGATGGAGAGTGAAAGACTGGCGAGGAGAGTGTATGTGAGTGAGGTGGAGGGGGCGAGAGGGAGGGAGAGGCCGAGGATGAGATGGAGGGATGGAGTGGAGAGGTATATGAGAGAGGGGGGTGTGAGTTGGGAGCGTGGTAGTGAAATGGCAGGGGACAGAGTGACATGGAGGCGATTTGTTTGTGGCCACCCCGTTCGGGATCAAGGTTTTTGGCAGTAGACAGATAGATAGACTTCTAAATCCTCATTCTCTGGTTACATTTTATTTACTTCATGCTTTGTGTTCCATATTTGAGTGCATAGGCTGTGAAAAAGGTGATTTTCTCAGTGATTATCATGTCTCTTACTTACGTTCGGTAAACTATCAGCTGGTGAATATCTTTGCCATACTCACCTCTAAACCATCATTTTCTGGCAACAATTTATTTATTTCATGCTTTGTATCTATATTTTGTGCATAAGATGTGAGAAAGGGTGATTTTCACAGTGACTGCCATGTCTGATACTTACTAATACTATGCTGGCAAGTGGTGAACACCTCAGCCTTACTCTCCTCAAATTCATCATTTTTTGGTTAAAGTTCAATTAATTCATGCTTTGTGTTCATTATTTTAGTGAATAAGCTGTGAAATAAGTGATTTTCATAGTGGCTGCCATGTCCGAAACTTACTTACACTATGCTGGCAAGTGTTGAACACCTATGCCTTACTCACCACAAAATCATCACTTTTTGGTTAAAATTCAATTAATTAAATCTTTGTGTCCATTATTTATGTGAAAGGGGACTTAAATAAGTGCTATGCATGTCCTGTTGGGAGGTAGGTAGGTGTTTTTTTAATTTAGGTTAGGTTAGGTTAGGGTCAGGAATGACCCGTGCTGGAGCTTCAGGGCCAACAAGACCACTTTCCAGTCATGCCTTTGGCTCTATTACAACAGATAGTGGAGGGATTACTGTATTTTTTATATGTCACTAACCAAAGTACGCGAGTCAACCCACATGATGCGAGGCGCCAGGAGAAAAATCGGTGTTTTCCGGTGTGAACCCCGAGTGCGCTACCTGCCTCTCCACTATATGCCACCCTCATCACCCATTTCTATAATTAAGTTTGGATTCACACGAATAATGGTTATTTCACAAATGCCAAGCTGGTATACTACAAACCAGTGGAGGTGGAGGAGACAGCGGCGAGCAAGTCAGGGGAGGTGGTGAGGGGAGGATCCTCCATCTCCTCCTCGCTACTGCTCACATTTTCAGCAATTTCCTTCACCTCTTCTTTTTTTGTTTCATTCCTCATCAGGGGAGGTGGTGAGGGGAGGATCCTCCATCTCCTCATCGCTACTGCTCACATTTTCGGCAATTCCTTCACCTCTTCTTGTTTGTCTGTTTCATTCTTCATCTTCTTATGGGCATTATTTCCATAACAAGATGAGGAATGAAACAGACAAACAAGAAGAGGTGAAGGAAATTGCCAAAAATGTGAGCAGTAGCAAGGAGGAGATGGAGAATCTCTCCCCTCACCACCTCCCCTGACTCACCCGCTGCCGTCCCCTCCACCTCCACTGCCCCACCTAACTCACCAGCCGCCACACCGGCCGCCTCGCCCTCCACCTCCACATCTAATTGGTGCCACTTTCTGGCACCAATTAGACATTATTGGCGAGATCCTACTGTACTGTATATGTCTTAAATATTTTCCCTCAAACGGGTCAAAAAGGTAATTAGTTTATGTATTCCTAGTATGCGAATTCCTAGTACGCAAGCACCTATGCCCTCCATATGGGCATGTACTAGGGGTGTGTACTGTAATGGATTGGCTGATTATTGTTATGCAGTTGCTGTTAAAGTGTGTGATGAGTAGATGAGATGATGAAAAAAAAAGAAGTGATTTTTGTTTTTTTTCTAACTAGGACTACACCACAGATTTCATAATAAACTGTGCATTAATAGTGAAAATAAATATAAATAAATTCACTTGTCTCTTATACTTCCATTGTTGTTGTCTCAATTTTTGAAGATTAAAAATATATAAACAAACATAATATTTGTACCCTCAGCCATTCTGAAACGGCTTTACGAAAGTGTTTCCTTGACATCTCTGACTTTGGTGGGATTGGTCTGTCATGAAAATCCACAACACTCTTCAGGGCGATCTGAAAAAAAAAAAAAAAAAAGCAACAGATTACTCTTATGATCTGAACAAAGTAACATTGTAATAATAACAAAATGCAACTAGAGTACTCTAATCTGACAAACATCCCTAACTCCTTTCAACTGAATTGATGGTAGTGCTGTAAGCGATACAATTTGCCGAACCAATATACTGCTGATATTTGAATTTTTTCTGATACAGAAACGATATCGATATATGCTATCGATATCGGGATAACGGACATGGATGAGAGTAACATTAACATGACTTTTATTAAGAATTTCGATCATTGTTTTGCATGATTATGTGTGAATGAATGTTGCTACCTTGACAATGTTCTGCAATTTAATAGTCCTACTCTGAATAATAAATCAATAATAATTGGGCGAATGGGAAAGGAGAGGAAAAAAAGAACCAAAGGCCAAAAGCATCGAGCTGAGTACTGTGTACATGTACTGGTGGTGTGTGTGAAAGCCGTGTGGGTTTATGTAGGTAAATAGTGCACACTCGCTGTTGAAATAAGAGCGAAATGCCCGCACCTATTTGTTACTGTTTTCTTTATTTAGTCATAATAGTCACTCTTCTCACTGGAGTCTAAATATAGAAGTTATTTGTTGCATATAATAAGGAAGAAGGCAGTGCATGGGTGCATTAAGAGGACAGTAACTCTGAAACATGGGATGAATGACATTTGGCAAGTTCATTGAAGCTCAGCATAAATAGTAAAACAATCCTTTACTTGATGGAAAAAAAAAAAGTTACATAAAAAGTTACATATAAAACTTGACTAGGCTTCTTCATTACTTCGCTATACGTACAAGGTTCGCAATTTAGTACTTTGTATGTGTGTGTGTGTGTGTGTGTGTGTGTGTGTGTGTGTGCGTATTTACCTATTTGTAGTATACAGGAATTGAGCTAAGCTCGTGTTGTCCCGTCTCCATATCTACATTGATCTAATCTAGTTTTAAATACATGAATGTTTTTCGCCTGCACCACCTCTTCGTCTAAGTCATTCCAAATACTTATGCTTCTCTTTGGGAAACTGAACTTTTTGAGATCATTAAGACATCTACTTTTCCTCAACTTGAAGCCATGACCTCTTGTTCTTCCATCATCCAACACAAAAAGATCCTCTCTATCCACCCTTTCCAATTCTCTTACATTTTTAAATATCGTGATCAAGTCACCTCTTTCCCTTCTCTCGCGCAATGTTGGTAACTTCAGTTTTTCCAATCTCTCCTCGTAGGTGAGTTCCCCTAAACACGGAATCATCTTCGTTGCCATTCGTTGGACCCTTTCTAGTTTATCAACATGCTTCTTCAAATGAGGTGACCATACCACCGCCGCATACTCTAGTCTTGGTCTTATCATGGTCACTATCAACTCCCTCAACATTTCCTCATCCATATAATTAAAAGCCACTCTCATGTTGGTCAGTAATCCATAAGTTCCCCCAATAATTTTGTTTATATGCTTTTCTGGTGACAAGTCATCCCGAATAATCACTCCCAAGTCTTTCTCATCCTTTCTTTTACTAATCATCTCATTGCCCATTTTATATGTCCAGTGTGGTCTTCTTTCACTTATACCCATTTCTAATACATGACACTTCTGGGCATTAAAGTGCATTTTCCAAGTCTGGCTCCAGCTGTGTATTTTGTCCAAGTCCTCTTGCAGTTCTTTACAACTATCAATACATTTAATATGCTTCATAATTTTAGCATCATCTGCAAACATACTCATGTAACTATTCAAACCCTCTGGCAAATCATTTACATATATCAGAAACATTACTGGGGCAAGGACAGAGCCCTGGGGTACTCCACTAGTCACATTTTTCCATTGTGATACCTTGTCTCTTATTACTGTTCTCATCTGCCTTCCTATCAAATAATCTCCCATCCACTTTAATAGTTTCCCATGCACCCCTCCAAATGTCCACAACTTCCACAATAGTCTCTTATAGGGTACCCTGTCAAATGCTTTCTTAAGATCCAGATAGACACAGTCTGCCCATCCCTCTCTCTCCTGTACGACATCTGTTACCCTACTGTAGAAACTTAGTAGGTTAGTAATACATGATCTTCCTTCCCTAAAACCAAACTGTCTTGGTGTTATCACTTCATTTTCTTCTAAATACTTTATCCATCTTTTTCTAATAACTTTCTCACAGATTTTACAAACAATATTAGTAAGTGACACAGGTCTATAAGTAAGTGGATCCTCCCTATCTCCTCCCTTAAAGATTGGCACAATACTTGCTCTTTTCCAATCTTTAGGTAACTGTCCATTTTCAAGTGAGGTTTTGATAATGACATAAACTGGCCACACTAACTGGTCGGCACATTCCTTCAGGATCCATCCAGCCACACCATCTGGTCCCATTGCTTTTCTCACATCCAAATCCTTCATCAGCTGTAGCACCTCATCCATGTCACCTGTAATTTCGGTCATTCTCGTCAGCCTGGGTTCCATTTCAGGCTCCCTAAATTCGTCTTCCAATACATAAACTGACTGTAGCTTGTTGTTCATTATTTCACACAAGTCTTCCTCTCTTTCGTATGTTTGATCTCCATCCCTCAGTCGTATTATACTGTCCTTAACTTTCATTTTGCCATTTACAAACCTATAAAATAGTTTCGGCTCTTTTTTACAGTTAGATACAATATCTTTTTCGTATTTCCTTTCCTCTTCTCTCCGTATCCTTACATATTCATTTCTAACCTGCTTGTACTCCTCCCAAGCCCTTTCACTATACCTTCTTCTCACTTTATTCCATGCTTTTTTTCTTGCCTCTTGTGCCATCCTACATCTGTTGTTAAAACATTCTTTCTTCCTTTCCATAGCTGCAGACAATTTTGGGACAGACATAGTAACTCCTGTTTTATATACTTCTATCAAAAACTCATATTTCTCATCAACATTTGTGATCATATTCATTTTACTCCATTCTACATTTTGGAAAAAGTTCCTCAGGAAAGCAAAGTCTGCCTTCCCATAATTGTATCTATTTTCTCTGTGTTTTTCATCTCTTTCTCCTTCCCTCACTCCTACCACGTCCATCTCAATTACCAGATGATCACTTTTACCAAAGGGGCAATGGTAGGTTATGTTCCTCACATCATTTGGGTCCTTTGTGAATAGTAGGTCAAGCCTGGATGGTTCATCAACACCCCTAATTCTTGTGTTTTCTTTGATCAACTGGGTTAACATGTTTTCCATCATCAATGCCATTAATTTATTTCCCCAGGATTCTTCATTGTTCCCAGCATCCATACTTTCCCAATCAACTTTTCTACAGTTAAAATCTCCCATTAATATTATTCTATTTCTTCGTTCAATTAACATTTCTAGCCTAATAATGGTTTCACTTATTAACTGTTCGTAATCTTCCTTTGTCCATGCCCTAGTTTTGGGGGGCATATAAAAAACTATTACATCCGTTTTTTCTCCATAATTGTCCTCTATTTCAACTCCCAAGAGTTCAGCCTTAGTATTTTCAATTTCTATATTCTTTACTCTTAGGTCATTATGGGTTAATATCACTATTCCTCCCCCAAATTTGCCTTCTCTGTCCTTCCTCCAAATCTTATAATTATTCCAGCCAAATAATTTTATATCGACATCTCGGGGCAATTTAGTCTCTACTAGGCAAACAATTTCAGGTTTATTTTCATTTAAGTAGTCTCCAATTTCCCCTTTCTTAGATATTAATCCATCTACGTTACTATACATGATGCTCAGATTTGCTGCACTGTTGTTATCTTTACTCGTTCTTCTCTTTTTCATATTCATATCCATCCCCTTTGTTTCCTTCACGTCTAGTTCTTCACATACCACTTCCTTGCTTTCATATCCATCACTCTCCAAAAAAAAGTTTTACGTTCTTCCTCTGTCCTCCTGTCATTTTTTTCCTTTACTTGGTCCTTCAAAGATTTTAAGACTTCTCTTTCTTCTTCATTCAAGTCTTTTCTTACTATAATATTTTCCATTCCTGCCTCTTTACTTAGTTTCCAGGTCACCTTAAGTATGTCATTTACAACACTTTCTGAAGACATCTTAACTCTCATTGGTCTTGCTTCCCCTTTCTTATATGGCCCTATCCTCCTTACTTCCTCAATTTCTTTTTCCCACTTGTTTCCTTCGGGATCGATCTTGTCCAATATTTGCCTCACCTGATTTGAGTCTCTCTCGAGTCTCACAGACCTAACTTTTTCTTCTTCCTCCCTGTTTCCAAATATTATCACACATCTGTTCCATTCTACTGTTTCTCTCACTATTTTCACTTTTTTCTTCAATATTTTCACTACATTTTCTTCCATTTTTTCTTGTTCATTTCCCTTTCTTCCTGAATAATTTCCCTTAAAATGACCACTTCTTTCTGTTCTTCTTCCACATGTGCCCACTTTGCCTTTTGCTCTTCTAACACACTACTTACTTTCTCTGTTTGGTTACTGCTTTCTTCTAGTTTTCTCCGTAATTCAATATTTTCTCGTTTTAAATTCTCGATCTCCTGGTTCGCTGTCTCATTGGCCTGTATCAAACTCTGTATAGTATTTTCGGTTTTTTCAGGCATGTCTCTTGATACTAGATCTTCCATTTTCTTTTCTAGACCACTAATTCTCATAATCAATGTTTTAACCAGATCCATTACATTTGTTTCACTGTCAAATCCTGGGAATTCCGGTTCCCCAGTGTTTACATGGTCGGCCATGTTTAAGGTCGGTTTCAGTACTAAACTGAACAGCTGTTCCCAAAATTCCTATAAAAACATTCATGTATACTTAATGACAATAGTTCTTTACATTTTTGGTAGACTATAATAACTTGCAATACTTAAAATTATGAACAAGACTGGAGACAGGACAATTCCTGAAAACTACTTAGGGTTTGTTGAGAGGCGGTTTGAGACACGTCTTCTTGCTGTGGCTGCCGCTCCGTGTGTGTGTGTGTATTTCCCTAATTGTATTTACCTAATTGTGATATACAGGAAATGAGCTACGCTCGTGGGGTCCCGTCTCTGTTTCTCAATAAGTCAAATTTTGCCTTAAACTCATTTAAGTTTTTAGACTGGACGATCTCTTTGTTCAGTCTATTCCACAGGTCTATGCATCTACTGTATAAGGAAAACTATATTTCTTGATCTCCTTCAAGCAGCTTGGTTTCTTTAGTTTCATTCCGTGTCCCCTTGTTACTCTCTCATCCCACACAAACAGATTTTCTCTACTCCTATCATGGCAATCATGTCGCCCCTCTCTCTCCTTTCCTCTAAGGAAGGCAAATCCAGCCTCTCTCTGAACGACAAATCTGCCAAACTGCAGACCATCTTGGTTGCTATTCTTTGTATTCTCTCAATCTTGGTTATATCTTTCTTTTTGTGTGGGGATCACACTACTGCTGCATATTCTAACCTGGGGCAGACCATGGCAACTATAAATTTTTTCATCATCTCCTCATCCATGTAATGAAATGCCACTCATATATTGGTCAAGAGTTTATATGTCTCTCTAACTATAATATTTATGCTTTTCAGGTGACAAACTATCCTGGACCAGCACTCCCAAATCTTTCTCTTCTCTCGCTTTTCTAATTCAGTGATGGCCTCTTGGTACTTTTACCCATTTCCAATATTTTACATTTTTTTGCATTCAATTTCATTTCCCACATTCGGCTCCAATCATGTATCCTATCCAGATCCTCCTGTACCATTTTACAGTCCTCTTCAACCTCTACCTTTCTCAAGATCTTTGCATCATCAGCAAAGAGACTTGCGTAACTGTTCACTCCATCTACCATATCATTTATGAAAATCAGGAACATTACTGGTGCCAACACTGAGCCCTGTGGGACACCACTTGTTACTTCCCTCCATCCAGATGTCCTGTCCTTTATTACTGTCCTCATTTGACTGTCACTCAAAAAGTCTCTCATCCATTCCAGGAGGCTTCCCTTCAGTCCTCCAATATGCTCTAATTTCCATATTAGCCTCCTGTGGGGTACCTTGTCAAAGGCCTTCCCCAGATCTAAATACATACAATCCACCCAACCATCTCACTCCTGTAGCAAGTCAATCACCCTTGAGTAAAAGCTCAGTAAGTTGGAAACACATGACCTCCCACTTCTGAGTCCAAACTGCCTTTCAGTCAGAATATTCATCCCCTCCAGATATTTTATCCATCTATCTTTCAGGATTCTCTCAAACAATTTCGCGACCATGCTGGTTAGAGACACTGGTCTATAATTCAGGGGTTCTTCCTTGTTTCCTCCCTTATAGATTGGTACCACATTTGCCCTCTTCCATTCCTGAGGCACTTTCCCCTCTACCAGGGAACACACAATTAAACTGTGAATCTTATCCGCCACTTGTTCTCTGCATTCCTTCAGTACACAATTAGAGATTCTATCCGGTCCTGGGGCTTTCCTTACATCTTGAGTTTCCAGTAATTTATACAATTCCCGCACTTCCACTTTTATATCTTTTATCACTACTACATTTCTAATCACTCCCTCCCCTTCCACAAATTCCCTTTTCTTAGTGAAAACCGATTGGAAACATTTGTTCATTATTTCAGCTTGTATTACCGCATCCTTGTAGACCTCTCCTTCTATTTCAGTTTGGTGATTCCTTCCTTTTGCTTCAATTTACCATTAACAAATCTATAAAACAATTTGGGTTTGTCCTTACATTTGTCAATTATACCTTTTTCAAAGTTCCTTTCTTTCTCTCTACATATTCTTGTTTATTCATTTCTACTTCTTTTATATTCTTCCTTTGTTCTGTTATTACCTCTCTTTCTCCATTTGTTCCATGCAATGTCCCTCTCTTTTTTTGCCGTCATCCACCTTCTATTAAACCACTCCTTTTTCCTGTTTTCTTTCCCCCTTACTCTTGGCACATATTTTTCCACTTCCAAATTATAGAGGTCTAAAAATATATCCCACTTCCTCTGTACCTCTCTTGTTTCTCTGAATTTTCTCCAATCCGCATTTTCAAAAAATTTTCTCAATTCTGCAAAGTTTGCTTTCCCAAAGTTGTCTCTTCCTTGCCTATAATGCTCATCTCTTGGCAAAACGTTCCCTATTATCATCTGGAACTCAATGACCACATGATCACTTTTTCCTATAGGACACAGATATTTCAATTTTTCAATTACATCATGTTCTTTGGATAGTAGCAAATCTAGTCTGGCTGGTGTGTCATCACCTCGGAATCGTGTCTCTTCTTTGACACACTGCGTCATTACATTATTCATTGCTATATTTAACAATTTAGTACCCCATGAATCTTCGTTGCCTCCTGAGTCCCATTTCTCCCAGTTCACCTCTTTACTGTTAAAGTTACCCATTATGATTATACTGTTGCTTTTCTCAATCACTTTCTGTAGATAACTAACCATGTCTGACAACATCTCCTGGTATTCGTCGTCATTCCATGCTCTTGTCTTAGGGGGAACATATACCACTGCCATATCTCTCTTACCATTCTCTCCAGTTTTAAATTTCATATTCATCGCTTCAGCCCTGCCCTCGTCATTTCCACAGTATCTAGATTTATGTTGTCTCTCACTGCTATCATCACTCCCCCTCCTGTTTTTTCTTTTCTGTCTCTTCTCCATAATTTGTATTTCCCATCTCCCATATGAATATCAATATCTTCTTTCAATTTGGTCTCTACAAAGCACATAACATCAGGTTCGTGTACCCTCAAAAAATCATTGATTTCTAACCTTGCCGATATTAGTCCATCAATGTTTGTGTATGCCATTTTCAAACTTTTTTCATCGTTTTTTATACTCTCTTCTCTCCTTCCCTCCGTCGGTACCACTTTCTCAATTTCTGATCTATAACTCTCCAATAGAACTTTGTCTTCTCTTCCTCCGTTCGCTGTTCGTTTTTTATCTCAGCTTCCTTTACTAACTCCTTTAATTTAGCTCTTTCTTCTTCGTTTGCATCTCTCCTTATCCAAACATTTTTAAACCCCTCTTTATCTGACAATTTCCACGTTCTATTTATGATTTCATTCACCATTACCTGGGACTTAAACTTTACTTTCAATGGCCTAGCCCCACCTTCCTCGTACTTTCCAAACCTAAACACTTCTTCAGTCTCTTCTTGGGCTTCATTGTTACCCTCCATAACCACTGATATTATTTCTTTAGCCTTGCTCAGTTCTTCTCTCTCTCTTTCGGATCTTACTGTGATACATTTTTCTTTTATTCCTGAGATTATCACACATTTTTTCTTGTCTACTACATCCCTGACCAAAGATTCCCTACTTCTTAATACCCTAACCAAGTCCTTCTCCACTTTTTCCTTGCTTTGTTGTTCTATGATCTCCTTCAAATTTACTTTTCCTTCCACCTGTATTTTCTTCCACCCCTTATGTTTCTCCTTGATTTCCTTAATATGTACATCATGCATCCTCGATTTTGATTCGTACTACTCTAGTTTACCTTTCATTCTGTCCCATTCTTCTTCCAACCTCTTATTCTCCCTCTTGAGCTGTTTTATTTCATTTGATGCAGATTCATTACTCACCTTCAATTCTGTGACTTCTTTTTCTTGTTCATCAATACGTGTGCAAACTTTTTCCAGTTTATTCTGTAGGACTTCAATCTCTCTCCCTTGCTCTAAGGTCCATTCCTGCAGCTATCTAATTACTTCCCATACCTTTTTTAATTCCTGGACATTCCTCTCCGCCATTTTCTCTACTCCTGCTATTATTGTTTGGTTCAGCTTATCACTTCCGTTATTTACATCAACATCGGTGAAGCCCTCAAATTCCCCCTCGCCAATTGTAAACAATCTTCTGTCTCTCTCCGCCATGATTCAACCATCTGGAGAATTTTTTCCCACTATATCTTGTATTTTATGGCCGAAACCTGCGTTTTTTAAAACTAACATCCAACGGGACCACCATTCACGCTCTCAACCACATAATCACAATAGGTTGGTCTCCTTTTCGCCGCTGATTCAGCGATTATTTCCCCTCGATCCAGGAGCAGCTCCGTCTCTCTCGGCGACCCGACTGTGTGTGTGTGTGTGTTCTTACCTAATTGTACCTTTACAGGAATGAGTCAAGCTCATACTGTCCCGTGTCTTAAACCATTTTTATCATTCATCTCCTTAAATTTATGAATTGTTTTGTTGTTGTTGTTGTGATGGTTAGAGGGTGTGGACGACGATAAAGCCGTTTTCACCCTAGCAGTGGGCTGGAGGAGCTTTAAGCTGATGCAGTGGCGACTTGAAGCGCCCACAGTTCCGTAAAAAGCGACCAAGGAGGCGTGATGCAGTTCTTCGGTGTTGGGGGTCTAGTCCTCGTTCTGACAGTAGGGTAGGGAATGTGAATGTGGTGATCCCCTCTGCTACAAGTCTGTCACGTAAAATCATACGGTATGAGTGGAAGCGAGGGCAGTCTAAAAGGAAGTGGTCAATTGTCTCATTGACCGTGCGGCACCAAGGACAGTAAGGGTCAGGAGTGAGTCAGAGGCGATACAGATGGGCACGAAGAGGAATATGGCCTATACGTAGTCTGGTCAACAGGACGTCAGTAGTTCTGTCAGAGGATCTGGCCCAGGGGTGAGGGGAAGAGTCTGTTCGATACTGTCCCAAGGTCACGGTGGGGAGGATAAGGCTGAGGGAGGAGTTCCACCAGTCCTGGCATACTCTGTTTACTAAAATCTTGTGTGTGCTTAGTGCCAGTGGTAGGGGTTCAACAGCTACTGGATTGTGAGCCATCTTGGCTGCAGCATCCGCGATTTCATTACCACGAATCCCTGAGTGTGCTGGCACCCACTGCAGTCTTGTGGTCCAGCTGGTATGTATTAGTGACAGAAGGAGGGACTGGACGGCGTACACTAGTGGCTTGTCCGTATGTGGGGTGTGGTACAAAATAAGGGAGAGGAAGGACTGACTGTCTGTGTATAGGACTGCTTTCTGTGGGCCAAGATGTGCCTGGATGAAGGAGAGGGCCTGATGAATGGCAAACAGTTCACCAGTGAGGCTGGGGTGTAATGGGCTGAGTTGCCATGTCTGACACAATGTCAGGTTCTCAAAGTAAACTGCTGCTGATGTCGAGGGCAGAGAGGGTACATGGGAACCATCTGTGAAAATGTTGAGGAAACCAAGATACTGCGTGGCTGTCATCTCTCTGAAGATGGATAAGGCAAGATGTGTGTGCTGTGACTTATTGAGGGAAGGAAGTGTTACACTGATGAGGGTTGACAGGTCTGTCCAGGGCGAGAGAGGGGTGATGGCTGGCGAGGGTGAATGAGGAGATGGAGTGAGGGGTAGATCTTGGAAATGGCATAGTGACCTTATGAGGAACGGGTTGTGAGACATAAGGCGCCAGTGAGGACTTATAGGAGACACATTCAGGGAAAGGGAGAGAGAAAGGAGGGGATGGGAGGCTGGGAGGGTCATGATCCTACACACTGACTGGCAGTCGAGGCGGCGACGCTGGTCGGGAAGAGGCAGTAAACCTCCTTCTGCATGTAATAAGATGATGGGAGAAGAGCACATCACTCCTGTGGCTATACAGAGGGCAGTGTTCTGTATTATATCTAGCGTACTAAGTGTTGACCGTGTCGCTGGCCCGTACAATATGCAACCATAGCTGATGCGACTGAGGATGCCTGCCTTATAATAGTGTAGAAGGACATCACAATCTGCTCCCCAGCTCACACCTGCTAGACAGCGCATGATGTCCAGGCGTCTGGAGCATGAGAGGCAGAGATGTTCAATGTGCATCCGCCATGTGAGGACTGAACCATCCAACTGCATTCCCAAGCATTTGTGATGTCTACACAGAGGTACCCCCATAGATGCCAGGAGGATTTCAGGAAGTGCTGGGAGTCACTTGAATGTATGGACCATTAGTGCACTTTTGCCAGCACTGATGAGAAGACCTCTGGCACAAAGCCAGTCACAAAGGGTAAAGGCAGCATGCTGCAGAGAGAGCTGTGCACTCTCCATTGTATTGGCCCGTATAACCAAGGCCAGATCATCAGCGTAGACCAGTAGGCTGCATTTTTTATACTTGGGTAGTCCGGAGAGTGCAACATTGAAGAGGAGGGGACTGAGTACAGCACCCTGTGGAACACCCCGGAGGATGGATTGCAAGGTTGAGGTGGCGCTACCGATCCGAACTTGGAATGCGCAGCCAGTGAGATAGTCTCGGATCCAGGATGAATTGTTTTGACACACACTATTTAATTCGGTAGTGCATTCCACTGATCAACGGCCCTATTTGGGAAACTAAATTTCCTTACATCTTTACCAACTCTCTTTTTATGCAGTTTTTTGCAGTGTCCTCTTGCTGATACTTCCCCTTAGGATATATATTCATTTATGTCTATTTTCTCTTGCCCTGATATGCATTTATATTGCATAATCATGTCTCCTTCTTTTTCTTCTCTCCTGTAGTGTTGGCAGATTCAGTTTTTCCAATCTTTCTTCATAGCTTAGATCCCTTAAGTTTGGTACCCATCTTGTAGCAACCCTTTGAACTTTTTCAATCTTATCTATGTGTTTCCTGAGGTAAGGATTCCAGACTACTGATGCATACTCCAGGGTTGGTCTGATGAAAGATGCTATTATCTTCCTCAGAATATTTCGTTAATGTATGTGAATGCTATTCTCATATTTGCAAGCAGTGTATACATGTTCCATACCTTTTCATTTATGTGGTCTGCCAGAGTTAGTCTGTTACTGATATTCACACCTAAGTCCTCCTCTCTTTCTGATGTGTGTAGGGTTTTACTTCCTAATTTATAATCCCAATCTGGTCTTTTCCCACTTTTACCAAACTTGATTACATGACACTTGTCCACACTGAATTCCATTTGCCATGTAATACTCCATTCATGAAGTTTATTTAATTTGTCCTGTAGCTCTTTACAAGAGTCTATGTTAGTAATTCTCCTTTGCATTTTTGCATCATCAGCAAACATATTTAAATAGCTTTCAATTCCAATATTATTATCTATGTCATTTATAGACACTAAAAACATAATTGGTATTAACACTGAGCCCTGTGGAACTCCACTAGTAACTTCCCTCCATGATGGGTAATTACCCCTTAGTACTGTTCTCATTTCTCTTTTTCTGAGAAAGTCTTGCATCCAATAGTACAGTTTGCCTTGGATTCCTCCTTAATGGTACAGTTTCCATAAAAGTCTTCGGTGTGGTACTCAGTCAAATGCTTTCTTGAAATCTAGAGAGATACTGTCCACCCATCCTTCTCTTTTCTGTAATGTTTCTGCAACTCTGTCATAGTAGCTTAATAAATTGGTAACACATGATTTTCCCTTTCTGAAACCAAACTGCTTTTCTGTTATCATATTGTGTTCTTCTAGATGGTTTACCCAGACTTTTCTTAACTTTTCCAGTATCTTACTTACTACACTGATTAGTGATACTGGTCGATAGTTGAGTGGATTTTGTTTATTCCCTTTCTTGAATAAGGGGACACTGCTTTCTTCCAAATATCTGGTAGTTTACCTTGACTCAGAGATTCTTTGAATATTAGTGATAATGGTCTACTTAACTCCTTTGCACATTCATGTAGAACCTAACATGAAATTTCATCTGGACCATTTGCTTTCCCTTTGTCTAATTTACTTAAATCTTCCTGTATCTCTTTTTCTGATATTTGTATGTCTGGTAATAGTGTGAGCATGCATGTTCCATATCGTCCTTCTCAAAATTATTTTCTTCTGTGAAAACTGATTGGAAGTTCTTACCTAGTACTTCACAAATATCTTTATCCTGTGTGTATAGGATCCCTTCATCCATAATTGATTGTATTTTATCTTTTACTTTGGTTTTGCTTTGGATGTAGCTGTACAATAGCTTCAGTTGATCACTACTTTTTTTGTGATGTCCTCCTCAAATTGTTTTTGGGCTTCTCTCCTAATTCTTGTGTATTCATTTCTTGCCTGTTTGTAGGTATTATATGCCCTCTTACTATTGTGTCTTCTGTATCTATGCCACAAGTCTCTCTTTTCTGTTGATTGTTTACATTCTTTATTAAACCATTTGTTTATTTTCATTTCTGTTTCTTTGTACTCAGGGATATAATTTTGGACCCTTATTTCATAAAGTTCACAGAATTTTCTATATATAACATTTAATTCTGATCCTCTAAGATCTTTTTCCCAATCTATTTCTAAGAATGAGCGGGAGTGGGTGAGAATGAGAGGGCAAAAGAGAG
>JAGKTI010018751.1:0-17471 GCA_018397915.1 Birgus latro | reverse complement strand
TCTCTCTCTCGACCACGTAGCCCTCCCTATATAGCTTCACTTCAATCTCTGACTTGTTTTTATGTCTCATGAATTTTCTCTCGTTTTTGTCTGTCTCGCCGATTTTCTCTCATAACTCTGGTCTCCTTCTCATACCTATGGATCTGTAACTGCAACTCGAGTGAGGGTGACAGCAATACCTTACAATTTGAATCTTCTACATGTCGATGGTGGGTTATTCTGTCTTGCAAAAAAGCTGTCAGGGTCATTTGTACGTAGCGCCACCCAAACCTTCCGCTGGTTATGCATTCGTTCATTCATCACAGCCAGCGGATCAATTGTTTACTTGGTCCGTCCTATGAGCAATCGGCCATCAGGGTATTCTCCTTATCCCCAACCCCACAATATAAGTGATTGCACTGTACAGCTGATTCCCTCCATTATCAGATACTTCGTGTATCAATCAACTAAAGAATCATTAACTCCGCCGTCCACCATCTCTCTCTCACTACCTTTACACTGGTATTGTATTCTGGATGACTTCGGACAGATTTATTCAGCTGAAGGTAAGTCCCTGCTGTGTACAGGTTACAGCATATCAGTATTTACCTTTCAGAGTACAGCTGTATTCACTGTCTAGGGGAGAGGTTACTCATTCTCGTACTGTAGATATAATGTTATACAGCAACTGCCAAGTGTGAGTTAACAGATTTATTGCAACTGTTCTCTTTTCGTATGTTTCAAGCAAAACAATAAGAAGTTTTACTTGTACTGTCTACAACTACGGATTCTAATGAGTGAAGTACATTTCGGAAAAATCTTTCCACGCCCCAAACAACGGCAGGATGCATAATGGTAAATGCAGGGATACTACGTATATTTAGTCTGCGGACTGTGAAGAGCTGGTTCTGCCCAGACAATTTTTGGTTCATTAAGTCCCATCTTGACATACAGAAGGGTAGGACACTATAGTGTGTTTTATTATAATGTTTTCCGCACAGTTTGCACGCTGTGAGAGGCATCGTATTTGTTGTTCCTTAGTTAACATAATGTAGTGTAGTTTGGTGGGTAGCAGTGATCTCACAGAAGTTCTGGTACTTCTATTATTGCTAACTTGTGTCATCCTGGCCACCTGCTTTCCCAGGAAAAGGGTCCGTTGCCGAGGCCGGAATCAGGAATATTCTGACGTTAATATTCCGATCGTATTAAAAAAAAAAAAAAAGTAGAACAACCCATTTCAATGGAACCGCATTCTGAACAAACCGTATCTCACTGACATACATACTGAGTGTATATGCCAGTGAATAATGCCTTGCTTAGAATGTAACTCAACGAAACACAGTGTGCTGTTCCTGTTTATATTTCGCCTTACACGACTGGACAAATCTACGTCAGAAAAAATCCGATTTTGGCAGCGTGTGGAGAAGCCTAACGCTTACTATATTTACCTGACTCTGGCTGTCAGTCAAATCAGACCCAGATGAAAAATGGCCATAAAGAACGACTCAATTAATACTTTCATACAATACCCTGAATTTACCTTTACTTTTTGTTTTTAGTGGTATTCACTAGCAATACTGTTTTATGTATTTTTGTGCAATTCAGATAACTCGTCACATCTTGCCATGTCTTCCTTACATATTCTTTCTTACCCAAATGCACCTCTGTGGCAGCAAATGATGAACGTAGAGAGGGGAGGGGCTAAAGATATCTGGGTTTTGAAATATCGACTCCAGTGAGGTGTGCAACAAGAGGCCCTATCTATATACTGTGCTAGGGTTTGGTTGTGCATGACTGTTTACACTTTTACCTTCACTCAAACAGGAGCTAAACATTTTTACATCAAAGCAGAGTGAATACTGAAGTGACAATGTACCCAAAACAAGACAATCGGTGATAATAGTTCACTGATACCGCTAAATGCTTATCGTAAAAATAGGGTCAGATTATTTTATATAAGAACGACCCCCTGATGTGTAACTCTGCTTCCCCCCGGCAACATCAGGTTAGAGCTAATTAGCTTGATGTATGCAAATTTGGAGTCAATTAATATAAAATCAAAATCAGACTGTGATGGGCACTGTTCCTCAAAATACAGCAACGCCTGTCAGGATGATAAGTTAAAAAATAACAAAGAATTATTACAAGCTACTTGCATGAATTAAAGAAATGTTAATAAAACTATTGTGTTACTGTTAAAATAACTGGTACGGTATGTTTCATTATCGAAGGAGACAGAAAATTATTTCGTACGGCAAACGAAATGTACTCAGTGCTTTTTCTTATTATTTTTAACAGCGGAGACTTTTGAAGGAAAAACCCGATATATTTAAGTAAATGTTGTGGTTACTGCGCACGCAGATGCACGAACGCACACACGTGCGCGCGCATACACACACACACAAACATGCGTCACGTGCATACGCACGCACAGTATATATACACACAAAAAACGCATGCGTGGCCAATTCGCGCGTGTAAACACAGGCATGCACACTTACATGCAGGAACGCACACATGCACACTTCTAGCAAAAATGAAGATACTGACCGGGGAAAAAAAAAAAAAAAGTGAATACATGGATGACTGTTTCTGTCTCTGTCTCATACCATCCCTGCACCCACCTTCTTCCCCACCCCAACTTTCCCTCCCTACTTCATTCGCTCCTCCCTCCTCCCAGCCTGACTTACCCACCCACCCTACTCTCCTCCCGTCCCCACTCTCCCTCTCGGCATACAGTACATCCTACCCTGTTTCACCTATTACAAGCTCCCTTCCTTCCCTTTCTCCCCCTAGCTTTTTTTTTTTTTTTTTAACCCCATCTCACTTAACCTTATTTAACCCAGACTGGTACAATCTAACCTAGTCCAAACTAACCTACCCTGACCTTACCTAACCAATTGTAACCTAACAATCTAACAATTTAAGTCAAACCAGCCTAACAATTAAATCTAACTAAACCATACTAATTTAACTCAAACAAATCTTAACCAATCTAATATTGCCAAATATAATCTAACTCACCACTCACCCATCCGCTGCTCTCTCTCTCTCTCTC
Organism: Birgus latro; assembly: GCA_018397915.1. Classification (NCBI taxonomy): domain Eukaryota; kingdom Metazoa; phylum Arthropoda; class Malacostraca; order Decapoda; family Coenobitidae; genus Birgus; species Birgus latro. Next base: position 14,434 of record JAGKTI010018751.1, on the reverse strand, counting down.
TCTCTCTCTCTCTCTCTCTCTCTCTCTCTCGCACCCTCTTCCATCCTCCTCCTGACTTTTTATGAGGCTGTGAGAAAAATATTTGTGGGACCCTGATTAGGTGGGGAGCAGGGGGACCAGGCCTAGACCCCTGACCTCTGCCTTTTGGCCTCTGACCCTCTGGATCTTGACCCCACCTTTTAACCTCCGACTCCTTGTCCTCTGACTCCTGATCCCTTACCCTCTCCTACTCCCTGTGACCTCTGACCCCTCGGTGACCCCAGACTCCTCCGTATGACCCCTGACCCCTCCCTGTGACCTCTGACCCCTGACCCCTGACCTGTGACATTATTTTGATCACTTTCTTTGTTCTCAGCTTTCATGGTTTGACTCAAGATCCCTGGCTGGTATTCTTGACTTGCCTGTGATTTATCGTCTGATCCTTGTACTGTTCGTTAACCGACCTAATATGACTGTTTCTAGTCAGCCATTTTCGGTTCACTCTTGTGCTATTCATAACTGACCTTAAGAGAACTAGTTTCTTGTCTCTGATCCCCGCTGACATATGATACTTTTTACTGACTTTCCATGACCTAATTTCTTGTCATTAGGTACACCTGACTCTTGCAACGTGGACTTTACGTGACTCTGCTTCTTGCTTGTGATTAGCGACTGACACTGGCTCTGCTCGTGACTTTGACGCAGTGTAATTTTGTTTCTTGACAACGATTCTCGATGCACCTTTACAATTCCTTTTACTCTGACCTGCTGCGACCTTTTTTTTTTGGTAACCCTCGGTTGGCCCCTCAAATATTTTATTCTCTTACCTCACATGACCTTGTTGCCCTCCACTGATTCTTGGTTGACCGTTATGATATATATATTACTATGACCTTGTTCTTGCCTGTGATTCATTGTTAACCCTTTTATCTTTAATCTTCCATGACTTAGTTTCTTGCTCATGATACTCAGCTGACCTTTGAGATACTTCTAACTTTGACCTAATGTGGGTTTGTCTGACCTGATGTGACTGTCTATAATTCTCTGCTGATACTTCTGATACCTGACTCTGACTTTATTTGACCTTATTAGTAATTATGATTCTCAGTTGGGTCTAGTCCTTCTCTCATCCTTTCAATCCAGGGACGTCATAAAACTTTACTCAGTCTCCAGGTGATTTTATTCAACTCAGAAAAGCTCCGCAGTAGTAAAGTATTAATAAAGATTTCTCCAAGCCTCTCCAGTTGTGAAGATATACCTAAATAAATAAAGTTGTATGGAGACGAAAAATAAACTTAAAAGGAAAACAATGGATTCACGGGGCCACTTTACTGAAATTCCCAGCCTAAAACTTTCTGCCTGTGACCTTTCCTCGGCGACCCCTGACTTCTGGCTGGCACTCATAACCTTAGCGACGTATTACCAAGGGACGTAGTTCAAGTTGCCCTCCGAGATTTCCCAATACCTCTTCCTCGACGATATATTCTGCACACATCACTTTAATCTTCTTCTTGTATGTTTCTGATGCAAACTGTGTAGATATTAAACACATAACTATATCTATAATTACACCTATCTATATTTAACTGTATTACTATTGCGCAAAACCTAGGCACACAAAAGCTGAATGTTATATCAGAACAAAGGAGGATAGAGAAAAAGCAAAAGGGTTCGAAGCATATTGCAGACACCATAGGTGTGTAGGTCACTGGACGTCAGAATGTAAAACAGTAGAAAGATTGATATCCGTCCATAGGTCGGGGGAAGGCCGTACCAGCACAAAAGACGACGACACATAAAACAAACAGTCAACATTGGAAGTCTCTTTGGAAACGAAAGCATTTTGGTACCTGCTGTATGTGAGAAGGAAGAGATTTCATTATTTTTGGATTCAGGCTCACCAGTGAACTTAATAACGCAAGATGAGTTAGAAAGAATTTTTAGAAAGAGAAGAAAAGTGACATTTCTGGAAAACTCAGACTTACATTTACACACAGTGGATGGTAAAGAAATACCAGTTATTGGTATGATTGAGTTAAACATGAAGTTCACAGAGACCTCAAAATCATTCACTACCACCGTGACCGAGCGATATGTAGATATTATATAGGCATTAGTATATATCTCATAACACAATGTACAGGATGTAGTGTATATTATATAGGCATTAGTATATATCTCATAACACAATGTACATTGTGTTATGAGATATATACTAATGCCTATATAATGTCTACAACTGTCCTGTCTATCTGTCGTGCTTATTTATACCTATCTATCTCTATTTACTTGCTCCATCTATCTGCCGTGTCTATCTAAATGTATCTGTCTATATCTATCAATATTTATCTCCATTTATCTGCCGTGTCTATCTATCTACCTATTGATCTATCAATATAACACGAGAAAAGAGGTTGTAGGATGGAAAATAAATCGCTAAGAAAATGGAAAACAAATCGCCAAGAAAATGGTGTCACGAAATCTATAGCACATCTTAAATAGGACCCATTAAACTGCGAGTGCATAGGTGTGAGCAAGTCCCTAATTATTTTTTCCCCGGTCATTTATGTAACCCCTGTGTCATTATTAGATGTGGTCAGCCTGCATCCCACATTACAGAGTGCAGTCAGCAACAACAGAGAAACGCCAGGCAATGTTCTCTCATCACCACATGCTTCAGAAATTATCGGGGGGGGGGGGGGCCACCTCCACTTTTTTGCGCTGTCAGTTTTAATAATACAATTCCTAGACCTCTCTCGTGTAAACTACCAGTGTGTGATATTTTTTTAAACTTCACTATGATTACCGGTTTTCATTCTACTCGGGCTACCACCAGACGATTTGACCCCACTATGAATCTCTGGTAATGGGGGGATTAATGAGATTTAACTCTTTTGCTTCCAAAGTCTCTCCTCAGCATAATCGCTCGAATCAGGTGACTTTCATTTTTCTTCCCTTTTTTTCTTTCCTCTTCCCCCGGTAACCGACTAACTTCCTGAAACGGAGGGGTTAGACACAGGTTCATTATGCCCTTCATTAGGAGGGTCTATTTTGAATAAAATCGTCTATATATGGCATACGAAAAATGAATACAGATGTCATCGTAGAGAGAGAAATAAAATCGTCTGAAGAGTAAGGGTTGAATGAGAAATGTCACAGCAGCGAGGCGGTTCACTCTTTACGACCGACAGGTGATTTCAGACTGATGACTTTTACCTCACACTAATTCTCTGATTTGTATTCCCACTGATCAAGAAGACTCCCTAACACCTCTTCCTTACCGATTAATTTTCAGATACGGCTGGTGATTTTAATTTTGCACGTCACTTGGCAGAGTATGGCGATATCTGAATGACAAACATGCACAAAGGCAGTAAGGTGTACTCAGCAAAATAAATCGTTTACGAAGAGGTGTTAAGGAGCTTCCGTATCCGATGAGAATGCAAGCCTCTGAGAACTATATCTGCCAATCAACAGGTTCGCTACAATGACCTACTTTTAGCTTATTCTTGCCACCTCCAGATGATTTTGTTCGGCTTAAATAGACCACCTTAAATAGACCCCTCCAGTTCGAAAAATCTCTCCCTAACTAAATAAAATCGCAAGGAGATAGCAAGCAAGCACGCACGCACACACACACACACACACACACACACACAAACAAACACACACAGGTCAGTCCTCTCAGATCCTTACGTGACTTTTGCTCATACACCTTTGTCTTTTACTGATGACCTTTGGCGTCCAGTCCCGTAATTTGCTTCATTACAGGTGTGTGTGTGTGTTTGCTAAGTATTGCCAACTATACTCGTTTTACTCTAACTTTGTCTAAAATGTCCACCTAGTCACGAAGAAATGCTGTGGAAATAATACAGAGCCGAAGTATTGTATTTTTCATCCACAGTGCTACGTGAAATAAAATCTGGGCAAAAGAACCACACTTGCTCTCATTAGCCGTATATTCTGTCTACTTGAAACTGCCATCTCTCCGCCCTGCATGATGAGCTCTAATAGGAGATGAACACTGTGCTAGTCACGAGGATATGCAATGGAAAAGACAGTGCTGTAATACTGTCTTATTCTGTCAGAGATGTAACAGGAGATTAACACAAGAACAGGATGCCAGTCACGAAGAAGTGCTATGGAATGGATATAAAGCCAAGGTATGGTGTAATTCTGGCACCGGGTTGCAGAAAGAGATTAACCCTTGAATAAAGTGTTAGTCGCGAAGAAGTGCAATGGAGAGGATATAGTGCCTCAGTAGTGTTATTCTGCCACTGCGGGAAATAAGCTGCTAAAGGACGAAAATCACCGTCAAGTGTGTCTTATCAGAAAACTGAATGTATACTTAGTGGATCTGATTTTCTTATGTTTATGCAGGTCTCATGTACTATCCACAAAGATGAATAATTATGCACAGTACAGCCGTGGTCTGACAGGGACGCTCCACTGACGATCTTTTCACCTTCCCCTCAGACTCCTGGTCATCCTCCTTTCGGGACCTTGGCGAAAGCTTTGACATTGCACTTGACATCTTAAAGGCTTTCGATCGAGTCTGGCAAAAATCTTTAATTTCCAAATTGTCCTCTTAAGGTTTCTATCCTTCTATCTGTACCTTCACTTCTATCTTTCATTCTCATCGTTCTGCTCGTACAGCTGCTGCTATAGACGGCCACCGTTCTTCTCCTAGGACTATCAGTAGTGATGCTCCTCAGGGTTCTGTTCTATCACCAACTCTTTTCCTATAATTCACCAATGACCTTCTAAGCTGCACATCTAACCCTATCCACTCATATGATTAAGCTGATGACTCCATCCATGACCTTGCCATTCGCTTCTCGCAGCGTCTGTCTTAGCAGTTACGTCAATAAACACGGAATGAAGCTATGGCACACCTTATCTCTGACTTGGCTCATATCTCTGAGTGGGGTAAAAGCAATCCTGTTCTTTTTTAATGCATCAAAAACTTAGTTCTTACATCTTTCGACCCGTGAAAATTTTCCGCAGGCGTATCCTTTAATTTTTAACAATATCCAACTCAATCCTGCATCATCTTTCAAAATACTTGGTATTTCATTCTCTCCGGATTTATCCCGGAAAGATCATACTACCTCTCTTGTAAAATCTGCTTCCAAGAGATTAGGTGTACTAAGCCCCCACCGTGCCTTCACTGCTCTCGCACAGTTGTTCAGTTGTTGGCTTTATAGTCTCCCCCCCCCCAAACCGTGTCGAGTACAATTCTCATGTGTGGGGCGGTTCCCCCCATACAACTCTTCTTGACAAGGTGGAGTCAAAGGCATTTCGTCCAATTAACCCTGCCCATCTTACTGGCTCATTTCAACCTCTGTCTCTTAGCCTCCCCCCATACAACTCTTCTTGGCAAGGTGGAGTCAAAGGCTTTTCGTCCCATTAACCCTCCCCATCTTACTGGCTCATTTCAACCTCTCTTAGCCTCACTGTTGCATCTTTATCTCCTTTCTATTTGAATTCAGTGTTCACTGCTCCTCTGAACTGGGTGCATGTATCCCTCCACCACTACGACGGGCGCGTTGCATCCGTCCGGCAGCAAACCCTCATCCCTTTTCTGTCCAACTCTCTAACGTAATTATGTAAGAGCTAAACAGTATTCCCTGTCCTTCATGTATGCACCAGGTCAACTCTGAGACTGTCTTCCTCTGCCTATTTCCTACTGCCTACGACCTCCAGTCTTTTAAACGAAGTGCGTCCGGGCATCTCGAAACGAACGGGTCTTGATTGATTTTTTTTTTCTTTGGAGGAAATAATCTTGCGGGCTTACAGCCTTTGGTTCCTTTTTCCTTGCGTAAAAAAAAAAAAAAAAACTACTACACTATGTCACCTGGATCAAGAGATGCCAGCGGTGGTCAAGAAGTTAGAGACGTGGTTTGCTGTTTGAAAAGACACAACTTTGATTCGAGGCTGGACCAGGGAAAAGTTTCGTGAGCTAAATTTCGTTAAAAGAGACTTTATGATCTGCCATAAGAGCTACTGATGTATCATAAAAGCAACTCCGCTAATACTGTTACACCAGTCTTAAATGAAACAGCCCAGACATGTATTCAGTATGTGTGGATTGGTTGCAGCGCCGAAATGGTGACATGTGAAGGTGCCGTAACACTTATGCCTTTACACCTCAGTATCCTCTTGTATGCTGCTCTACTGGATGGACATAAGTCAGAAGTGAGAACAGTGGAATCAACGATCTGAGAGGAGAATGTGTTGTTACGTGGACAGACAAATAACGATGCGAAGGAGCATTGTGGTGCTGATGTGTATGTGCTACAAAGCACTACAAATAATACCCTAAGGCTGTTTGGCCATGTGGAGAGAGTGAAGAAAGACAGACTGACTATACTTGGGACAGTGTTCGTGATTTAGGTGGAGAGGGACACATGCAGCGAGAGACCGTGTACGAGATGGGAGGGATAAAAGATAGGGAGGGATAAAAGATAGGGAGGAATATAAGATAGGGAGGAATATAAGATAGGGAGGAATATAAGATAGGGAGGAGCGAATTTATGAGAAGGCAGCCTGATACCCGAGGACAGGATGACAAGGAGGAGATTTATCTGTGGCCACGCTTTATGGGATTGAGAGTGACAGGGAGTTAAAATGTTACTGATGCAAAGAGTTCAGCATAAAAAAAGATATAACACACAAAACAATGTTAAGGTTTAATATGCAAAATGAATCACACTGGAAGAGGTGCTATGAATCTTCCTATGCCAGGTGGATATCCCCTGTGTCCCTCCTCCCTCCTCTCCTCCCCACGTCCATGGTGTGTGGATGTTTGGGCCTGTTAGCAGCACACTGGCGTCAATACCGTGATCTCTTAATAGGATCACCGTTGTGGCGGACCGGGCTTAATGGTGGTTTGTGCTGGGGAGTCGCGCGGGGGTACAGGTGTGGGACTGAGTGTGTTGGTTGATTTTATATATATATTTGGTTCATTTAATCCGATGATGCCTTTTATAAACTCACAACAAACGGGGTGGAACGATAAGACTTTTTGCTTAATCTCCCTTCTTTTCGCCTACTTCCTCCAGCCTTTTCCGTTTCAGTGTTAAATATTTCTCCCTCCCCTCCATCGTCACCACTCGGGTCACTGCTCTGTTCAACTCTGTGCATTCCTCCCCCATTACGACGGGCAAGCAGCATCCGTCTCGCTACACACTCCCACTTTACTTCTGTCCAGCTTCAACGCAGGAACTGGCAGGGACTCAGGTTTTCACATATGCAACTGGTCGACTCTGGGACTATCTTCCTCAGACTGAAATTTCCATTGCCTATGACCTCCAACTTTCTAACCACAGTGTGGCCAGACAGTTCGAAATGAACGGCTCTGATTTATTCCTCTCTTTTGTTCAACTTTCTTTGGGAGGGACACGCTTTACAGGCCCTCAGCCTTTGGTTCTTTGTTTTTGGCGAACAAATCTCTTTCACACTAATATTCTCTTCCCTTTCTTATCTCTCTCTCTCTCTCTCTCTCTCTCTCTCTCTCTCTCTCGTCTTGTTTCCTTACATTTCCTTTTGGTTTTCTCTCACACTCACTCTCGATCTCAAACAATTTCCACAGACACTGTTCATCACTCAAACACGCTCCCTCTCTCTCACACAAACACAGTCCTTTCCTTTTGTACATTTTCTTTCTCAATTCTCTCCTGTTATATTCTTTATTTATTCCTTCTCTTGCCTTTTATGTAAGTTATTCTGTATCTCTCTCCCTCATCCATTTCCATCTTCCCTCAGTCTTTTCTCTTTAATCTCACTGTCATCTTCTTTCTCTTCCTATTCCGGATTCTATGTTTTAATCATACTTCCCCTTTTCTTCTCTTTCTAGTTTCATTTTCTTTTCTTATATTTTCCTTTAATATTTTCTCTTCGTCAGTCATCCTTTTTGTTTACCTTCTCTTAATCATTTTACTTAGAGTTCACGCCTTGGTGTATCTTATTCCGCCACTTTCTTATGCCACTTTATATTGTTTTTTTTTTTTTACATATAATTTTCCATATGTCCTTTTATTTTTCCGTTTTTTTTTCTCATTTTATGCTTACGTTTATTGTCTGTTAACGTCTTTTATCTTTCCAAGTTTTCTCACCTCCTTGTCACTCCTTTCCTCTCTCTCCTTTCCCACATTTTTTATCTCTTCTCTTCTCCCACCTTTCCTCTCCCCTTACTCCTAACTTCCTCTCTCTTGTTTCTCTCTCCTATTCCTCTCCTCCGATTTCGCATTATTTCCCTATCCCTCCCTCTCCTTTAACCTCTCTTCTGCTTTATCTCATGTGTTTCGTATCATCTTTCATTCCTTGCTTTACCTACTGCTTTATCAACTGTTTCATCTCCAGTGTTTTTTCTCGTGTTTTATCTGTGCTGTTTTATATTTACTGTTTTAAATCATTTTCTTTTTTATCCTTTTTATCAATCGTTATATGTATGTGTTTTACCTACTGCTTTATCTCTTGCTCTTATCTCTTATTTTATCTTATGTCATGTTTTCCCCCCTCGCCTTTCCTATTTCCTCCCCTATGGTTCTCTCTACGCTATTTTCACGCTTCCCTTAACTCTTCCCTCGTCCCTGCCTTCCTTATCTTCTTTTTCCTCTTCACTCATTTATTATCTCACCCCCCATGCTCTTTCCCCTATTTCCGCCATCATCTTTCTCTTGTCTCTCCTCTTAAATTCCTCTCCAGCTCTTTTCCACTTCCTTCTCTTCTGTCTCATCCCTCTTTCCCATTTCCCTTCTTCTCTCTGTTCCTTTCTCCTCCTCTCCCTCCCCATTTTCTCTCCCTTCCCCTTTCCTCTCTCGCTTTCTCTCTGGCCCTCTCCTTCCTCCCCCTCCCGTCCCTTTCTCTTTGGCCCTCTCCTTCCTTCCCCTCCCGTCCCTTTCTCTCTGGCCCTCTTGCTCCCCTTTTCCTTTCCCCCTCCTCCTTCCCCATTTCCTTTCCCCTTCCTCTTCTGTTCCCTCTCCTCCCTCCCTATTTCCTTTTCCTCCCTCTCCTCTCCCTCTCTCCCTTCCCCCCCTCCCCTTCCCGTGCCGAGATTTGAGTGAACAAGGTTATCCCCGACCTTATCTAGTCAACCTGGCTCCCTCGCCGCGGGAATCTTAATGACTTCCACCCGCCTCACCTCACCCCGCTTTTATTATATCCCCCTACCCCTACCCCTACCCCTACCCCTGCCCCTGCCCCCCTTCTTCCTAGGTTCCCCGCAGCCCTCCCCAACTTCTCCCCCAACCTCCCCAATGCCTTAGAGGTGAGGGCGGTTATATGTAGACTTGGGCCGCCACAAATCAAACTGAAGGATGCTTGAGATGTATGTATAGGTATATCTATCTATCTATAGATATAGATAGATAGATAGGCAGATGTGCATATCAATTAAGAAGACTTACACTTGTAATTTATATGTTTTCTATAAAAGACATTTCACTGAATGTGTTTCATATACGAATTTCATATATGAAAGTTACTTCATAAATGTAAGATGAAATGTATATAAATTTCGAATAATGGTCTAATAAACTATAATCAGATTATCAAGTATCTGTGGCAGTTGTATTCACGCGACGGCCGTGTCTGTCAGTTACAATGATGCCACAAACGAAGCCACAGTTTGACGAGCAGATTATTATTATATGCCTTTATTTGGTCCACAGCTGAATGAGGGAATTTTAGCTATTGACTTCCATGCATTGTAAACACATGTCAAATACATTCAGATATATCAGCAGATAACGTGTGAACGATCTGTAACCCTTTTCAACAAGACATTACTAGTTTCCCCGAAATTTGTGGTGCCAAGCACGCATTGTATTTTCTGAGGGTGATATTCTATTTAGAAAGTTGTGGCCACCACGATCAATTCATATGATGCAGTGCTGCATTCATTTAGGTGACTCTACAGACAAACGGTTTCCTATACCCCAGGAAGCCACTTGTTATGCTGCGTAGTAACCATATAGTCAAACAGTTATCGGGTGGTCTGAGGGGTTAAGGCGCTCCAACCTCGGGTGGCCAATAATGGTTAACATCTGAGGGGTAATTGGGGTTTTATGCTCTCGTAATGCCGATCAGGAAAGAGCGACTGGTAGTGGTTGACTTAAAATTCGAAAGTGGTTGCTTTCCAAGTTCGTCTTTTTACACTTTGGGGGTTATAAAATTATTTCATAGGCCTAAATCGAAGATACGAGAAGACATTTCGAGATAACAGTGCCGAGGATGTGCACAGTAAATTCCTGGTCAATACGGCTCGGAAATAAATGCATGAGGCCTTGATAAAATGAGGGCTGATGATAACGAGAGCACCAGGAAGAAACAGATATAACACATTTTCATTCTGGAAATGTAATAAATTAGTCTTTTCACCGTGGCTTCTCTAACGAAGTTATTGTAACTGACATACATCTCTACCGTTCTGTGAGGTAGAATGCCATAGATGACAACGTTATCCCACTTGATGGGGCACTCAAACGGTGCATTCCCCCGCCACCTACACTTACTCCATTGGCTGGATATATGATTTTGCTTGTGACCTTGATCTTCCCCTGAATGCTCTCAAAATAGAATGACTTAATTTTTGCCTGATCCTCAGTCGTTCCACAAAATTTGGTTCAAACCAGGTAAGAGCAGTCTGAGTTGACGCTGTCCTGTGAGCTTCATCTTTCACTTACATTTCGAAAAAAAAAAAAATAAATAAATAAAATAAACCTCAACCTTGATCCTAATTCCTTTCTCACCTCACTCTCTCTCTCTCCCCAGTCTCTTCCACACCGTCTCCTCCATTTTTTCTTCTTTCAATTCATCCCACACTAAATTTTCGCCAACCAACAATTCACATCCCTTCACGTCAGTCCTTCCCTTCCACCCTCAACGAATCACATAGCTTTTCCCACCTCCTCACCCACCCTTTTCTGTTTCTGTTCATATCTCAACAGTTAAAATTTCATCTCCGCTCGATTTCTGTCCCTCATTTCTGCCTCTGTCTCGTAGGCGCCAGGTGGTTTAGTAATTAGAACATTCCATCGAAGCGACAGCCTTGAAAAGGTTCGATCAAAGAGGTGACTGGAGGCTTTTAGATCATGTAATACAGTACAGTAATGCCATCAAGGGTAGTAGGCTGATCATCTACCCTCAAATGTACAGGGCAACGATATTCTAAGGCTCGGATCACTATACCTCCAAGAGGGTAAGGCAAGGGTGGCTGTTACCATTCCTCTTCCTTACATCTACACCTTCATTCCCACACTGCCATTCCTATTCCTCACACCTCCACCATTCCCACCCTGCCATTCCTCCTCACATCTATACCTCCACCATTCCCACCCTACCATCCCTCTTCCTTACATCTACAGTACACCTCCACCATTCCCTCCCCGCCATTCCTCTTCCTCACACATATATCTCCACCATTCCCACCCTACCAGCCCCTTTCCTCACATCTACACCTCCACCATTTCCAACCCAGCCAAGTCCCATCTCTGTTGTGCACTCCACTTCATTCCAAACCTTAGTTACGGTTAATATCTTCCTATATTTCAGCTGAACAACTGTGAAAGTCGTACACGGCATTCCAAAAAGTTAACTGGGCTCCAAAGATAGCATGACAGTTTCGAAAGACATCGCTCACTGTCTCGTTATTTATCGTACTGAAGTGTATCGATATGTTCACAATTAGCCTATAGGTACAAAACTTTTCCTGCTGCCTGTCCTCTTCCTCCCTGGCGCATCATATCAAAAAGCATCACTTATGGGCAGAGAAACATACGAAGCCGTTGTAAAATTAGCAATATTAGCGGGAAAAGTGAAAAGTAGAAGAGGAGAAATATTACACTAACTTCTGCCTCTGTGTTATGGGCAAAGAAATACAACAGACTTCTCTCAGAATAGGAATATGAACCAGCAGAGGAAAGTGAAAAGTAGAAGAGGCGAAATATATACCGTGAATGTAACTCCTTCCGTTGTCTTTACCCTGCTCATTTAAACCCACCTTGCTCCTTCCCCCTCACATCTTTCACTTCTCTCCTTCTTTTGGTCTGTTCTGCAATATCTCGGATTTTTCCTCTCAACAAACACCGTCCTCCTTCCCTCCACTCACCCACTCATCCGTCCACCTACCCTCCCCACAAACACACCTTCCAGCTTCGTTCTCATTTAGTACATCTCTGCTTTCTCCTTCCATATCTGTCAAACTTCTCCCTACTCCTCCAAACCCAGCCACCACCCTCCTCTAGTTCTCTTTACGTCACTCTCCTTCTATGCAGTCCTGAGTTTCACAACCAATTCCTTTCTCTCCTTTTCTTCCCTTCACTCTCCTTCGCATATCCTGTTTCTCTCTCTCTCTCTCTCTCTCTCTCTCTCTCTCTCTCTCTCTCTCTCTCTCTCTCTATGTACACACACACACACACACACACACACATTATCCATCTCTCACTACCATGTTCACACCCTTGTCTTCTCTTCTTGTCTTTCTTCCCTCCATTTGTCCTGTTTCCAGTTTTCTTCGTTTTCTCACCTTTCTTCATCACTTTCTCTTTATCAACTCTCTCCCTTCCCTCTCTACCACATCTACTATTCTTTGTCTCTTCTCTTCTCCCGATCCCGTCAAGGCTTCTTCTGCTTTCTCAAGTTTTTCTCATCCCTTTCTTTCCATTTTTCTTTTTGCCTCTTTGCTCCCTACTGTATCTCTTCACTTCTTCTTTATGTTCTTCATTCCTCTACTTACCATATCTTCATTTCTCTTCACTATCACATTCCCTCATCCCCTTTTACGTATTTTCTTTTCCCCTTTTCTCCCTACTGTGTTCTTACCACTTTTCCTGCCTCTTATTTTCACTTTTTTCCTCTTTGTCACCTTTCTTCTCAATCCTTTCGTATTTATTTTTCTTCCTCTTTTCCACCTTTTTTCCAAGTCATCTTTCTCATTCCTCCCTTTCCACTTTTTATCTTTTTTCCCTCCTGTGATCTGATTTTTTTTCCCCTTCTCTCTTCCAGTGAGATCTCCACTTTTACCCCATTCTCATTTACTCCTTTCTTTGCATTTTATTTCTATTTTTTCCCCTTCCCCCTGGATCCTGACCCTTCCTTTCTCCCCTCTTTTTTTACTCTTGATTCTCTCTCTCTCTCTCTCTCTCTCTCTCTCTCTCTCTCACACACACACACACACACACACACACACACACACACCTTTCATCATAATTTTGTATCATTCTTTCTTTCCATTTTGCTCTCCTACCCTTTTCTTCCTCTACTTATCCTGTCTCCGCTTTTCCGTGTTTTTTCTTTGTATTTCCCCTCCCCCCCCTTTTTTTCCCCCTCTCTCTGCTCTATTACCTTTCTTTCCTCCACTGACTACATCTTCACTTTCCCCCCCTTTTCTTCCCTTTATCTCATTCCTTTCTATTTTCCTTTCTTTTTCCCTCTCTACTCCCTGTGTTTTATCTCTGTTTTCCTCTTCCCTCCCTACTCCCTGTGTTTTATCTCTATTTCCCCTCTTCCCTCCCTACTCCCTATGTTTTATGCCTTTATTTCCCTCTTCCCTCCCTACTGCCAGTGTTACCCCTTCACCTCTACCCTTTCCTCCTCTGTGTAGGGGATTCATGTATGCAATTTTGATTAATCGCCGAAAAACACATGGACGTAAATTCTGGTCTCTGCGTGTTACCATAAAGCACACACAACACACACACACACACACAGACACACACACACAGACACACACACACACAGACACACACACACATATTCAACAACACACGTGCACAATTTCGAACACAAACAAGCATACAAACTCAAATAAAAAAAATGCAGAAATCGGTGGGAAATTACATCTAACCCCTTCACTACGAGAGGTCTTCCAAACTGAGTAAAATTGCTACGTGGGAGAAAGAACAGAATAAAAAAAAAAAGGAAAAAACAGAGTGAAAGACCTAAAATATGAAGCTCTTATAAAAAAAAAATAAAAAAAATAGAAAAGGTAACTGACAAGGCTAGCTCCCCGACATGCAATCGTCCTTTGGCAGGCCCAGGTTCCCATTTCAGTTCTAAGGGGCTGAATGTATGCCTATCGACTGCACGAGGGTCATTAAGGCTGGCAATCAGTTTCCGCTAAGTCTCAGTCTTCCCCTAGAACAAGACTCGCAACAGCGGCCTTTATATCTGGATCCACAGGTGTTCAGTACAGGGACGAGAGGAGGAAAGTGACAGAAAATGAATGAATGAATGAATGAATGAATGAACGAATGAATAATAAATAGGTAAACAAACAAATAAAAATGAACGGAACAGTACAGTACATCATAATTTAGTGTGTTAGCTGGAGTGCTTTAAGTTGGAGTATGTTTAGCTGAAGTACTTTTAGCTGGGGTACTTTTAGCTGGGGTACGTTTAGCTGGGGTACGTTTAGCTGGAGTACTTTTAGCTGGGGTACGTTTAGCCGGAG
>JAGKTI010018750.1:0-17471 GCA_018397915.1 Birgus latro | reverse complement strand
ACACACACACACACACACACACACACACACACACACACAAGCAAATGGTCCAGACGAAATTTCATGTTGGGTGCTACGTGAAAGTGCAAAGGAGTTCAGTAGACCATTGTCTTTAATATTCAAGGAATCCTTGGGTCAAGACAAACTACTTGATATTTGGAAGAAAGCAAACATTGTCCCCTTATTCAAGAAAGGGAATAGACAAAATCCACTCAAATACCGAGTACCACTAACCAGTGTGTAAATAGGATACTGGAAAAGCTGATAAGAAAAGTTTGGGTAAACCATCTAGAAGAACACAATATAATAACCGAAAGGCAATGTGGTTTCAGAAAAGGAGAATCATGTGTTACTAATCTATTAAGCTACTATGACAGAGCTGCAGAAACATTACAGAAGAGAGAGGGATGGGTGGAGTGTATCTATTTAGATTTCAAGAAAGCATTTGACAGAGTACCGCACCAAAGAGTTTTATGAAAACCGTATCATAAAGGAGGAATCCGAGGTAAGCTGTACCGTTGGATGCAAGATTTTCTCAGAAAAAGTAAAATGAGAACAGTACTAAGTGGAAACTACTCATCATGGAGGGAAGTGACTAGCTGAGTTCCACAGGACTCAGTGCTGGCACCTATTATGTTTTTAGTGAATATAAATGACATGGTAATACTGGATATGAAAGCTATTTAAATATGTTTGCTGATGATGCAAAAATACAATGGAGAATTACCAACACAGACTCTTGTAAAGAACTACAAGAAGAATTGAATAACCTTCATGAATGGAGTAATATATGGGAAATGGAATTCAATGTGGACAAGTGTCATGTATTCAAGTTTGGTAAAAGTGGGAAAAGACCAGATTGGTAAAACCATACACATATCAGAAAAAGAGAAGGACTTACGTGTGATTATCAATAACAGACAATCTCCGGAGGGCCACATCAGTGAAAAGGTATGGAACATTTATACACTGTTTGCAAATATGAGAATAGCATTCAAATACATAAATGAAGACATGCTGAGGAAGATAATAACATCTTTCATCAGACCAACCCTGGTGTATGCATCAGTAGTCAGGAATCCTCATCTCAAGAAACATAAAAGTTCAAAGGGCCGCTACAAGATGGGTACCAAGCTTAAGGGATCTAAGCTGTCAAGAAAGACTGGAAAAACTGATTCTGCCAACACTACAGAAGAGAAGGAAAAGAGGAGACATGATTATGCTATATAAATCCACATCAGGGAATGAGAAAATAGATATAAATGAATATATAACCTATGGGGAAGCATCGGCAAGAGGACACTGCAAAATTGCATAAAAGAGAGGTGATAAAGACGTAAGGAAATTTAGTTTCCCAAACAGGGCAATTGATCAGTTTTATGCACTACCGAATGAAATAGTGTGCCAAAACAATTAATAAATTTAAGGAGATGTATGATGAAAATCGTTTAAGACTTGGAACAGTAGGAGCCTGACTCATTCCTGTAAAGATACAATTAGGTAAGAACACACACACAAACACACACACACACACAGGTAAGATGTGTGGTGGGGTAATGACAGATAGTAGTAGACTGGCGGTGCATCTTGTGAGGACAAAGGTACAACTCCTAGCAGAAGTTCCTCACCCCATCTGCTATATTAATTTTCCTTTAGTAATTACATGACTAGAATACGATTTTTGTTTACAATGACTGTTAATTATAGCTAGGCGTCCATTTTTCATTATCTACACGGTCGAGGTTGGATGGAGGATATGTTTTTTTTTTATTTTTTTATGTGTCCGACTCTGGGCATAGGCTTCACAGCCTGCTATCAAGGCCCAGTCGTCCTCCTACAGTCTACATGTCACCACTTCGGCGCTTAACACCCACCGTCCATATTGAATACATGCTAGGGCTGTCTCATACAGGACTGGTGTATTGGTATTAGCGGGGTCATTTTTACGACATGTCGGCGGGTCTTCTGGTAGATCAGTAAAGCCTGGTTTAATGAAATTCAAAACCTTAAACTGTTCCCTGCAACAGCGAGGATTCGAACCTGGGTCCCACGGGACCGCAAGCCAACTCTCTACCGATCGAGCTACCGCCTCCCCTATGTATTCACTCCTGTATGTTTGTCCGTTTGTGTACATCATAAACAGTTATTGGATTTCATAGGAATCTGGTGGATACGAGGGCAGTGGGTCAAGAAGTTTACTGGATTTTTCAGTGGATCCGCATTTGGGTGTTGGAATAAATCATAAATGTTATTAGTGCTGGTGGAGGTATGTGTCCTCTGATTATGAAACAAGGCAGACTAATACCATAAAAGAAAATGATTGTTAGACCGTAAAAATTCTCGTCTGGTAGGAAAGCAGCATTACAGCAGTGAATCATAAATTTCATTGGTGTTGGTGGAGGTATACCCTTTGCAAGTGCTTTCTAGTTTGGTGTCTGTATCTTTTATTCAAATAAGCTCCTCAAGATTGGAATTAGAATTGGACTGGTGCTAAGTGGTGGCGACCATCATCCACTCACTTGATGTAGTGCTGCCTACTTCTTCCTTAGCCTTTATCATTCTCTTTCTGTGCTTGCCCTCTTCTCTTCCTATTTCTCCCATCTTTCCTGCCACTTCTTACTGCTTTTCTTTCCTTTAGAGGTGGCTTTACATTGAGTGACAAGCCAAATGGTTTCCTGTAAGCCAAGAAACCATTTACAACGCTGGGTGGTAACCATATAACCAAATCATACGTACTCCCTACGTGTCAACAAGTGGGCTGGTGGAGGGTTAGTGCCCCTCCCCGTAAAATAAATAACTCAAAGTCAAATGGCCATCCCTTACGGGATTATGGCGTCTGGCAATAGATAGATAGATAGACTAATGGTGACAACATTACATGCAGGCATTTCTGTTCTTGTTCCTCAACAACATTTGAAAAGTGTGGTGGCGGAGTTCTGACATCATAACAGCCTGACCCTGTATCCTGAGAGAGGTAGCTTGGAAAAAACGACCACCAGACTTTCTGGTCCCTCCTCAACAACGATCATCTGCATCTAAATTAGATAAGCTCTTCAGGATTAATTTTATTTTTAGTCCATATGGAGTGCTCTCTCTCTCTCCCTCTCTCTCTCTCTGACTAGAAGCTGAACTAGGCAAATGGACATTCAACCCGTTCTGACAAATCATTGCTTTTTGATTTCTGAAATTAGGAAAGTCTCTACCCAAGAGATGCAACAACTACTGCATACAGTCTGGCTGGATGCATTATAAAATTGACAATACTGTGAGTTTGAGGATACCATAAAATATTTAAAACCACGTTGTGATTTGGTGACTCCATACAGTGGATAAAGAAAGACTGTGTTGCTAAGTTCGATGCGTCGAAACAGTTGATATCTCAATGCTCAGGCTGCTTTTGGAATCGCAGGAAGAGGCCTACCGGAGTGCTACAGATATTTTGGTCAGTTTAACTCCAAAATTTATGTGTACCACAACCCTCTCATGTTATAGTTGGGTGAAATCTATAAACTTTGCATGCTGTATAAGGGAAGTTTATTTACAGAGATAGCACACGCAGATACATTCCAAGCCGAGGTTGGCCCCACACTGAACTCCGTATGTCGAGCCAGACTTCGGAAGGCTGGCTAGGTCAGCATTTTTAAGATCTAACACTGGGGGTACACAGTGGGGATACAATACTCCCCCGGGTAACAGAAATGGTGTCTCCTGACACTAGGAGGCAAGCAATATGGGGGTTCTTCTATATAACTAAGGAGGATGCGAGGTCTGCTAGGAATATATATAGTAATGACCTGGGTTATAAATGTAGTCAGTGAGGATGATAATGAAGTGAGGATAGGGAATGAATATTTACATGAGATGCAATCTGTATAGAAAATCCGGAGAAAATTCCCTATAGAAAGTCAAGTGATGAGCTGATGAGGATAAACTATATTACATATATCGGTTGGTGAATGGAGCGAAGTGGGGCTTCTAGGTGAGACACTACTTGAATTAGGTGAACTGGGCGGTGGAGACGAAGTTAAGACAGTACTTGAATGAGGAGTTGTGGGTCGCTGGAGACAAAGTTAAGACGCTACTTGAATGAGGTGGGCTGGCTCGCAAGAGAAAATTTGAGATGCTACTTGAATAAGACGTCTCAGCGTAGTGGTGAGGGGAGGCGGCAAGGGGGGAGGGGGAATGACGAATGACGTCACAAGTGAAGCCGACCAATGAGATGTGAGCTGGAGCGTTGGAGTATGGCCAATCAGAATCTGAGTGGAGAGTGCTGGCGATGACGTAGAAGTCACTGATAGGCTGTCCACATACCCAGGGTGGAGGGAAGGGCGTTGGCGTCGCAGAGCGTGGTGTGGGAATGTTACTTGCAAGCATGCTCAGTCAGTGACGTGCAGGATGCATCGGAAAGGGAGTGGGTGGTTTATGGAGTGTGGCTTATTGGTGTGGTAATATAAGTGCCTCAGGAGGAGCGTGAGAACTGTCACTTAATAGGTCCTTACAGAATAGGTGCGCAGGTGGTGATGAACAGATGCGGAGGTCGGTAGCGGTATGAACGTCAGACTGTAGTTAGTTGACACCAAGGGAGACGTAGGTGACACAATACGGCAGATGAATAGCAAGGCATTTGGCCAGAGTTTAGATTGGAGTAGAAGAGAATACTGGCATTAATAAGTTTGTTTGTGTCACTAAATCACGGCAGGGAGGCAATAAGAAATTGAGATCCGACTCACCGCTGCACCAATGTGTACCACAACCCTCTCATGTTATAGTCGGGTGAAATCAATAAACTTTGCGTGCTGTACAAGGGAAGTTTATTTACAGAGATAGCACACGCAGATTCACTCCAAGCTGAGGCTGGCCCCACACTGAACATATGTTGAGCGAGGCTTCGGAAGGTCAGCATTTTTAAGATCTAACAGTGGGGGTACACAGTGGAGGTACAGATGGTTTGGATAGGAAAGTAAGTGAATTAATTAGAAGCCTGGAATTTAGTCATGGAGAGGTGGATTCCTTTAAAAACGAAGTAAAGAATCTTACAACTGAGATGAACAAGGCCAAAAAAAGGATTGGAGCGCTGCAAAAAAAAACTATGAAGTACTCAAGACTGATAATCACAAATTGGACCAACGGGCTACCTATCAAGAGGATTATACTCGGAGAAAAAACCTGCAAATCATCGGTTTGCATGAACGTCAGGGTGGCAAAACATGGGAGCAGATGGCAGAGCTGGTAGAGTCTTTGTTTCTAAAGAAGCTTCAATTGCCTACAGTCAGTATCGAGCGCACCCACCACATAAGACAACAAGTTAACAATATGCCACGCACTATTTTTGTTCGACTGACTAGTTTTAAGGATTGGAAAGCAGTGTTAAGGAACGCCAGTAAACTAAGAGGTATGAAGGTATTAATGAAGATCTTTCCCAAGCATCCCAGGCCCTAATAATGAGTCAAATGCCACAACTTAGACAAGCAAGAGAGGAAGGAAAAGTGGCCTTTTTCCGTCATACCAAGCTAATCATCAGGAACCACTGACCATCCAAACCCCCCAACAATGACACTGGTATTGCTTCGGTGGGGAGACTGGAAGTGGCATTGGAGGAGAATGTGGCATGAGCACAGGGGGATGCAGAAGCCAGTGATGGAACTGCTGCCTCCGGGGCTCAAGTCAACGCCCAGGACGACGAAGGGTTCCCTCTACGGTATCAGGAGGAGGGCCCAGTGGTGCTGCCACAGACCTTGCCTCCACCCGTGAACCATCCCACTCTTGTGGTCACCGCTGTGGCTGCCCGGACTGACGCCGGAGTGGTGCCCGACCCTGATCTTGCTAGAGACTGCAGCACACCATCACAATATTCCACTAATAAAACGAATACACGACACAGCTGTATAAAACACTAATTATATTAACATGCGTGACTGCTTTCACTTTCAGTTTGTTGTATACACAATTACCTTCCTAAATTCGTGATGACATATCATCCTAGCATTTTTTCATTCCGTAATGTTTTCAATAACGATTTAAACTGTGTTCTTAATGACAACGTTCATAAATTCTCATTAGATGAAGTAAATAATCTTATTTTAACCCCTTTCTCTTGGAACATATACTCTCAGAGACTGTGATACGAATGAATCCGAATTAACGCGAATTAAGGCATGAAATCTAAATGTACCTAAGTGTGATTATATATTTTCAGGTGATGAGCGAAATGAAGCGTCATCAAGTCTTACACTTTTAACGTTCAATATTCAGGGCCTTCCACTTCATTTAGATGTTTTCAGAGATCTGTGTCTTAACGAGTTGAAAATTAATATAGATAATCATATAGATACTATATTATTGTATGTGAAACACGTCTAAGCAATAGTATATGTGATCTATATCATATTAATGTTTTCATTCCTATTACAATAACAAAACCATCGGTCATGGCGGCGTAGCATTATATCTAACAGAACAATTCGAAGATAAAGTACTGCATGACCTTACCAAGTAGTCCCCACACCTTGAGACTATATTTGAAGAGATTCGTAGTAATAATAAAATGATTATTATTGTATGATCTACCGACCTCCCAGTGTGCCAGTCACACTCTGTCATGACTCCCCCAGTGAGATATTAGAGATAATAACAACCAATCATAACAATTTTAAATGGGTACATCATGGGTGATTTCAATATAAATTTGCTTAACTATCAAGAGACCCCAGTTCATAACTTTATAACCTTAATGTACTCCCACATGTTCTGCCCAACTATAACTAAGCCTACACGAAGAACTAGTACTGGGGCCACCTTAATGCATCATATATGGAGTAATAATATTGAACATTATCACTCTAGTAGTAAAATATATACAGAAATTACTGATCATTTCCCAGTTCTTACCATATTCTCACATCAACAGCTGAAATATCTAAACACTGAAATCTTAAAAACTAAAAGATTACTGACTCCCGACAATATAACAAAATTTAAAAAAAAACATTAAATTACAGTGACTGGAATTAATGTATAGTTCATGCTGATATGGATTCTGATCTTAATACATCTATGCACAAATTTATGACGCTGTATAATGAACACTGCCCACAGTTAGAGTTTATGGTAAAAACAAAACACCTCACGAAGCCATATGTTACTCCTGCCATTATTAATTTCATAAAATACGAGCATAAATTACAGACGAATTCTGCAAAATGGCCTGTTACTTATGGTGATTATTTTAAGAATTATAGAAACATTCTGTTGTATACCATAAAAAAGGGAGAAAAATAACTATTACAAAAATAA
Source organism: Birgus latro (assembly GCA_018397915.1). NCBI lineage: Eukaryota > Metazoa > Arthropoda > Malacostraca > Decapoda > Coenobitidae > Birgus > Birgus latro. The sequence continues at coordinate 10,178 of JAGKTI010018750.1, read as the reverse complement.
GTTATATGAGTACTCTGACGATGTGAGAAACACCTGGAACTTTGTTAATTTGATACTGAATCGTACTTAACAGGATCAAAACCCGGAAAGCTTTATAGTATTCAACGATACACCAACTATTATTTCAGAAATAATAGCCAATGATTTCAGTGATTACTTCAGCTCAGTAGGTGAACAACTGAGCTGTAATATTTCCGCAGGACCAACCGATTACGAAGACTTTCTCCCTGAACCTGTTAATTTTTCATTTTGATTGGCCCCTGAGTCTGAGCTACTTTCGATAATATCTAAATTGAAAAATTCTGCTTGTGGATATGATGATGTAACTGTGTTAGTTGTTAGTTTTCAAAAGTAATTATACCATTCTCAAGTATATGATCAATAAATCATTTAGACTTGCGTGTTCTCCACAGTACAGTATTTGCAAATAACCAACATTTTTCTAAGTTTCAAGAAGGGAGATAAAAGCATTCCCCAGAATTACAGATCAGTTTCTCCGCTCACCATAATCAGTACAGTATTTGAAAATGTTGTCTGTTCCTGGAATATTGACTATCTTGAATAACATTCTATCTTAACCCATTGACTGCGGCTGTATCATATGTATATCATATGGCTCTGACTGCGTCTGTGTCATATATGATTTTCTGCTTTCGAAAATTCCACCGTCAGAAATGGCGCAAAATAAATCAGCTACCAACTCATGGCACCCTATTGAACAGTGCCATATATAGATTATGCATTTCTACAAGGAGAGCTCAGCTCAGTTGCCTACAGCATACCGCAGGTATCGGTACGAAATCTTCTCCAGGAGGCCACCACTATAGGTAGCCCAAGCAAATATTGGATAAAATCTCTGGATGAGTGCAGTGATGATAGTGATAAGTTGTCAGATAATGACTGACGGTTCAGATTCTGATTTACACCTTATCTGATTGCAAGATTGACACTGCCGACACAGTGCGACTATAATACATTGTTTGCCTGGCACCACCGCACAGGGAATATATATTACTTTATGGACCTGTTTCAGAGTTTTGTTTTTTTTATTGCTATAGTATGTTATATACCACTGAACTTGGGAGTTTTCTCTCTATCTCTTGACAATACAGGGTAATGTTTTTTTTTTCCTAATACTGTTTTTCTGAATACTTAAAAACTGCCACACACAGGATGTATGTAAACAAACAGTGACGCAGTGAATGGGTTAACGAAATAAAAGTTTGGGTTTCAGTCTCGCTGTTTCATGGAATGTGCCATTCATGAACTAATTAGGGAAATGTATGAAGTTTTAGACACAAAACAATATCATGATACTTTACTAAAAAAGTTGCATATTTATGGCAAACGTGACCCAGCACATAAATGGTTCACAAGTTATCTTAGTCATAGGAGGCAGTTTGCTTTCTATAATAATGCGAGTTCTAAATATAAATACATGAAGTATGATGTTCCACAGGGATCTGTGCTTGGACCTGTTCTGTATATATTATTCATCAATGAAATTGTTTTCTCAAGTACTAAGTTGAAATTTCTTCTATATGTGGATGATACAAACATTTACCTGCAAGGCATTAATCTAATGGAACTGGTACATGAAATGAATGAAGAATTAACCAAGAATTCAAAATGAAATAAATAAAATGGTCTTACACTTATTCTGAATAAAACCCAGTATATTGTTACTCATTTTTCTAGCTCTCATTTGCCAAACTTTGAGATTAATATTAATGACCATGTAATTGACAAAGTTAATGATGTAAAATTTCTTGGTATTACAAATGAGTGAAATGACATGGAAAACTCATATTAACTGCAGGAATTCTTCATAGAGTCAGAGATACCTTGAATACAGTACATAAATCTCTTTAAGACCCGGACACCCACGTCCCAGACACCCCAAGTCCCGGACAGTTTGGGCGCCATTCCTTGAACACCAAAAATGGCCAAAAAATTTAAAAATGAAAAAAAAAAGTGTTCATCTCTACTTTATATTTGCCATATGGCGACGAACAGCTATGTTTTGGTGCGCAGTTCCTCCAATGTCTGTTACTGCACCCCTGCATCCTCCCTATTTCCCACCTACCTACCGTCATGACTGCACGCTCGCCACTAGACCACATGGGAATTTGTAGTGTTGTGGAGTGTTAAGAAATTATAATTCAGTGTGCAAAGGATTAAGTGCAGAGTGAAACACTGGAGAAAAGACTGCAGTGCAGCATGAAACACTGGCGAAAAGAATGTGCAGTGTTAATAAATTAGAATTCAGAGTGAAAAAGAATTAAGTGCAGAGTGAAACACTAGAGAAGAGAATGTGCAGTGTTAAGAAATTACAATTCAGAGTGCAAAGGATTAAGTGCAGCACAACACTGGATTACAGTACATGCTTTAAGTGCACCTTCAGCACTGTCAGAACCATAGAGGAGGCGGGTTAATCTTCGTGATGGCCATGGACGTGTTGCAAGTACCTTGGACTGCTAAATATTTTCCTTACTCACCTCTGATTTGTCATTCTCTGGTCCCTTTTCATTAATTTTATGGTTTCTGTCTCTTATTTGTGTAAATAGGGTCCTAATAATAAGTTCTTTAGGTGGCTTTCAAAGTCAAGTTTGGTTGGGGTCTATATGTTACCTGTTCAGGAGCATTTTCCCCAAGTCCTGGTGAAACCCAAGTTCCGGACGGTGCTTTGGCTCTATTACTTCGGATCTTGGAGGGATTACTGTACGGACAATTAAAAGTAACTCTACCTATCTTTGGCTAACTCATATAATTTACTGCACCACTATTTGGGGAGGAGGAAACAAGACATACCTAGATCCTTTATTCTTAGCCCAAAAGAAAATACTTCATATAATGACTTACCAGTCTTATAATGCTCACACATGTCCAATATTTAAGGAATCTGGTCTATTAAAATTAGATATCTTGTTTATTCAGGCAGTCAACTTTGTGTATAAATCATTTTAAGGTCATATATGACTGGAGAGTGATTTTCATGTAATAGTCCACAACTTTAATGCCAGAGGAGCCCAGGAGTTATTGCAACTCCCATACAGCAAGATCTCACATGCACAACGTTGTCTTAGTTATAGGGAACCAAAATTATGGAACACCTTGGACGAATCACTTAGACATGCCACATCTATGTGTGTATTCTAAAGATTGATTAAGCAACACCTTCTAAATCAATACTTGTACATGTTACCATAATGTCGACTATATTTTCTCTCTCAATAGTTACGTTAATAGTTACAATAATGCTTGCATACCTTTTCTTACAGGCTTCAGGAATTTAATCAAGTTAATTTTTGCATCTTTGCCAACTTCAAAATTAGTAGCTTGTATACTGTAATATTATTTTGGATATCATGTTAAATTGTAAAACTGTGTGTCACCGAGCAATAGTATAATTACTTACGCCTATAAGGCTAGTTACACTGACCTCTGCTTAGCTAGCTATGTATGCCGATTATTCAGACAAATGTATTATTCTGTTTTACATAACACTATTTATTTGGCAATAAAATCAATCAATCAAAAAATTAAAACAATCCCTTTCTCACGAATAACACTTTCAAATATTACCCCAAGTGTGACATGAGCACAATGAAGATAAGCATATGACAACCATTTAAGCATTTTCAAGTACAATCAAATACAAGACCATTTGCCTCTCTTTCACAGACGCATGGATATTATGTAGTGGAGTGAGGCGCATATATATCATCCGCCTGTGGGGGATAATATGCACCTTATCTCACTACGTCTCATTCATGCATCTATCACTCCCAGCAACGAGAGAGGTAGGGGAGAAGAATGATTTTGTAATGACTGTGCGTGTCTCACTAAAATCATCCCTTGTGAAGATGGATTGTGGGATAGACCATAAAAGTGTGGCAATAGTATGGATTCATGCGTTCCTTCAAGCATACAAAAACAATTACAAGAAAAAGAGCAATGACAAGAAAAAGGCACCCACTGTAAAAAATAACAATCCTGCCCTCATCTTGAAGTGTATAATTTTTCCTTTGTAAAACCTAGTAACTGAAATTTCCTTGTAAGTATATACTCAAAACTAAATATAATCCATATATACATAAAACTGCAAATAAATGAATGGATTAGCAAAGAACAGGTAGGTATGGACAGATTACTACTCCTTGTGAACAATTTAAGAGATGGACTGGAAGGACGGGGTATGCTAAGAAATCCAGAAAGGCAAATAACATACATACCTTTACAAGAGGAGCGTGTCAGACAAGGCCTTTGTTGTGTCACAGATAAGCAGGTACCATCAACACTGGAATAAAAAGGAGAAACTCCACCATAGAATCATGAGTAACAATATGGTTAACAAATTATAAGTTGATTACAGAACTTCCAGGAATTATTCATGCAATTAAAAAAAAAAAAAAAAAAGGTTCTGTCTACTGTTAACCCGCCCAGTCCGGACGGATTTTGTACCCAAAACACCCTCAGAACCCGACCGATTTTCAACTTTTTTTTTGGGGGGGGGGCTCAAACCTCCACTTTTGGTGAGAAACATCGAAAATTCATAGAAAAATCGCCCTCCTTAGCTTAAAAATGTTGCTACATGTGTCAGTCATTTTATCTTTCATTCTCTCTCAGGGTACATGGCTTCAAAGAAAACGAACTATGAGAGGGTTAACTAACTCAAGCTACTTTAAATTACGAATTTATTTATTTATTTGTTACGAATCTATGTGTAGTAAAAGACTATAATGGTTTTCACACAATAATATAGGCGATATAAGCATTGTTCTCTCACCAAAAACACTTGCATATGGCACCTTCCTTTACGACATTACGACCTCAGCACTTCTGTTTGTTTCTCCCTCTAGCTTCTTTGTTTCTTTTTTCTCCAGCTCAGGAATCACTTTCACCTTGAATTTCGTCATTGGAGAGACCGTGGGGCAACATGTTTTTACTGGCCAGGTTACTGCTAACAGATGAATTGCCGAGGGGGGGGGGGAGGGGGGGTCAGGTGGGGCCAGGCAGTATCCCCGCTTGACAGCAGGTAGAGGAAGGTCTCCCACATATGCCTGCCCAAAATCACCCGTAAATCTTGAAAAATGTGCAAACGACGGGCCTTGCAGTTGACTGATGTACAATGCACGTCGGTGGGTCTGAGCATGAAAAAAAGTGGTGACGTGCATCGTACGTCGGTGGAACTGGGCGGGTTAATAATTACGAAAATTTTAACTTTTTCGGTATTAACCCGCCGAGTCCCATCGACGTACGATGTACGGCGCAACTTTTTTCCGTGGACAGACCCAACGACGTACATCGTATGTCACACAATTGCAAGGCCCATTGTGTGCACATTTTTCAACATTCGCGGGTGATTTTTGGTAGGCATATGTGGGAGACCTTCCTCTACCTGCTGTCAAGCAGGGATACTGCCTGGCCCCTCCTAACCCCCCCTTCCCCCCTCCCTCCACCCTGGGCAGTTCACCTGTTAGCAGTAAGCTGGCCAGTAAAGGTATGTTGCCCCACGGTCTCTCTAATGACGAAATTCACGGTGAAAGTGATTCCTGAGGTGGAGGACAAAGAAGCTAGAGGTAGAAACAAACAGAAGTGATGAGGTGGTAATGTCGTAAAGGAAGGTGCCATATACTGGGGTTTTGGGTAAGTGAACAATGCTTATAAACGCCTATATTATTGTGTGAAAACCATTATAGGCTTTTACTACACATAAATTCGTACCAAATAAATGAAATAAATACATAATTTAAAGTGACTTGAATTAGTCAACCCTTCCATAGTTCGTTTTCTTAGCCAGGTACCCTGAAAAAGAAGGAAAACGTAAGGTTGAGTGACACCTGTATCAACATTTTTTACCTCAGGATTGCGATTTCACTATGAATTTTCGATGTTTCTCACCAAAAGCGAAGGTTTCAGCCAAAAAACAAAAAGCCGAAAATCGGTCGGGATCTGGGGGTAGGCTGGGTAAAAAAAAATGGTCGGGACTCGGCGGGTTAAAAATAGGACATCAGCCTCTCGCCCATTCTAAGCCAAATCACAAACATAAATCATTAAAGGCATCACCTGTGCTCACTTCCATTCCTGAACTTTAATGCAGAAAAAAAAATAAAAGCAATGTCCTCTACTGGGGATCCCTGAACTTGCAGTTGACTGACGTACAATGCACGTCGGTGGGTCTGAGCATGAAAAAAAGTGGTGACGTGCATCGTACGTCGGTGGAACTGGGCGGGTTAATAATTACGAAAATTTTAACTTTTTCGGTATTAACCCGCCGAGTCCCATCGACGTACGATGTACGTCGCAACTTTTTTCCCTGGACAGACCCAACGACGTACATCGTACGTCACACAATTGCAAGGCCCATTGTGTGCACATTTTTCAACATTCGCGGGTGATTTTTGGTAGGCATATGTGGGAGACCTTCCTCTACCTGCTGTCAAGCGGGTTAAAAAAAAAAAAAAAAAGCCTGCCTACTGTATATTGTAGAAGACAGCAAGCAACAGTTCTAGAAACCTTTGCTTGTAACCAAAGCAAAGGATGCTACTTACAACACAAAGCTTTTGAGTACCTAACTAACGTACAAATGTGAAGCAAAATGCCGCAAAAAAAAAAAAATGTGGATAAGAACTACTGACCATCATACCAAAATATTCATTTATTCAATTTATTTTTTTATTTGCCCTACATTGGAAGGGGGGGGGGGTGGCAGGCTACTTGCTGCCAGTTTAGCATTATAATTTTTTTTTTAACACTTAGGTGCTCTTATCAAGTCATGGGGAAATCCACCAAAGCCCCAGTAAATTCAGATTGAAATGGTGGTTATTAATGGGGTTCTTATGTCCTTTAATATGCCTCTCTCCCTTCTTTATCTTCCTTCCTAGTTCTGCCAAGGCACAACAAAGGCGATGATGGATAAATGGTAATAATGAAGGACGGTGATGGCTTGTGAGAGGCGATGATGATGATGGCTTGCAAGAGACGACGACGACGATTATTATGACACATTCCTCTTGCCTACAGACCATGTCATCAAGTGAACCACCAGGTATGATGGACGCCCAGTTCACAGTGGCAGACTATACCCTATTCATCCTCATGCTGGTGGGATCTTTTGGCATCGGGGTGTACAGCGCTGCCAGGAGCCGAGGAAAACAGACCACCACCGAGTACCTCCTTGGGGGACGATCCATGCCTGCTTTCCCGGTTGCTCTCTCACTCCTAGGTGGCATCCTGTCATCTGTCGTTGTCTTTGGTTAGCATGCAGGATTTTTTCTCTTCAAGACAGTTCTCCTCCTTGTTGGGATCAGGAGTAGTTGAGTTTACCGGGCATTATGACGTCTAGGCTCCTATTCTTGACGGTTATGGAAGCTCCCTAACACGTCATCTTTACTTATTTATTTTTGAATATGGCTAGATAATGAAGTAATGTCATTTTGTACTGTATTTACGCAGGGTATGGTGATCTTAGAATGATTTACGTATAACTGACATACACAGAAGAGAACAGTAAAGGTGTTAAAAGCAAAAGTAAATAACTAATGAAGAGATGTTAGGGAGCTTGCTTAATTGATGAGAATATGAGTCTTAGTGTTAAATGAGTCGTTTATTAAATCAGTCAACATCCTTATTTAACTGCTTTGTTAATTTTGTGGAAGCTAACAGGTAACTAAAATATTATCTTAAACCCCAAGATGTTACATACCAGTCCTTCTTGCTACTGAGAGATGCTACATACATCTTTGAGGGTATCCAATGGAGACTATCTAATCCCTTCACTACAAGAATCTCTCCTAAGTTTATAATTACCTGAATATATAAACAGGATCTCCAGGGTTACTGAGCAAAACTAATCTACCCCAACCCCACTTCACTGCCAGGTAACCCTACTTACTGTAGGTATATCTATTGTAATTCCTTCACTGTAAGAATCTCTCCTGTGTTCATAACCACCTAAGTGTATAAACGAGTCTCGAGGGTTAATGAGCACAACTAACCTAATCTAACCATTCTTCACTGTCAGGTATCCCCACTGAGGTATACCTGTTTGGGACCCAATACAGCATGACCGTCGTAGGCATGTTACCAGCCACACTCCTCATCCATCAAGTCCTACTCCCTGTTTTCTACAACCTCAAGCTCGTCTCTCTCTACCAGGTCTGTAACAAAACTCCGTGCCTCTCTCTCTCTCCCCCTCTCTCTCTCTTGCTGCTTCCAAATTCTTCATACAGTCTGGGAAAGATCTACCTTTCAGTTACCCCTTCAGTATGGAAAAATCAACCCTTCATGTACCTCTTCAATACAGTGTCATTCTCTGTGAAATTCTAACTACAGTCACACAGCCTTTTTCACCACACGAAGGATTTTGGTGTCCAGTTTCTCTCCCCGCTTCTGTATTTTTGGTGCCTTTCTCTCTCATTCGCTTCTGTTGTTTGATGTCCAGTTCTTCTCTCCTTTCACTTGAGTAATTTCGGTTCCTCCCTCATTTTACTTCTGTAATTTTGGTGTCCAGTCTCTCTTCCCATTCATGTAATGTTACTGTCCAGTTTCCCTTGTTGCTTCTGCAGTTCTGATGTCCAGTTACTCTTTATTTTCGTTTCTGTGATTCCGATTTCCAATTTCTCTCCCTTTTCACTTCTGTAATTTTGATGTTCAGTTTCTATTTCCACTTCTGTTATTTTGGTGTCCAGTTTCTCTATGTATACATCTGTAATTTTGGTTTCTTTCCACTTCTGTTATTTTGATGTCCAGTTCTTTTAACCTCTGCAATTTTGTATTCATCTTCTCACTCCATTTGTGTAAACTTAGTGTCTAGTCACTCTCTTCAATTCTGTAATTTTGATGTCCAGTCTCATTCCACTTCTGTAATTCTGATGTCACTAATTAAAAAAATCTTTAATTAACCACGATATCATTAATTAACTATGGTATAATTAACCCCACTAACATTAATTAACCACAACAGTACATCAACCTTCGCTACAAGTCCCCCGTTCTGCACAAGATGTCCTCACTGTGTATGGTGTTGATGACGAATGTGTTCATCGCGGTCATGCTCTACATCCCCTCCATTGCCTTGTACACCGTCACTGGACTCTCACCCTGGGCCTCTATGCTGTCTATGGGCCTCGTGTGTGCTTTCTACATCAGTGTGGTAAGTGTGGTGGAAACTACACACACACACACACACACACACACACACACACACACACACACACACACACACACACACACCTGATGGCGCGGTTGATACAGCACTCAACTCCCAATCCAAGTGACCCGAATTGGAGCCCCGCGCAGGCCCCGCTAATTATGTTGGAGGGGTGAGCTCTCACCTGTAAGTGTAGCTTAAGGCACGCTGTGGTGGAAGATCTGCTACAGTTCGAAACTCAGTGGGGTAAAGATAAGGCAGTCTGTTCCCTTGTGCCTATGCCTCACTCCAGCCTCAGTGAAGCTTGGTAATGTGTCAGAACTCCTCAGCTGAAGCCAAGGTCAGCCTATTGACCGCTTTAGGTTAGAGTACTAAAGTAAGAACGTGTGTATTTTCAGCCACTGGCTGCCATGAATAAATAAACCAAAAATTATTATTATTACCAAACACACACACACACACACACACACACACACACATGGGTATCGTCTGGACCTTCTTCTACCTGTTATTTTTCGGAACTGAAAGGGGATACAGCCTTAAGCGATACATTCAGTATCAAATATTTCCTAAGGGGAATACAATCATATTCCGAACTACCAACAGTACAAAATGAGGATGGTTTCACTTTTACCGATCATTTCAAAGCTCATTGTTCCAAGAGGTAACATCTTAGTGGGAGTACAAAAACAAGATGTAGATAATGTACTACTGAGGTCTCTAATACTGATCCACGGCCTTATGATACATAGCAGATGGTGAACAGTGGCTTTTTGAGCTTGGTGATATAGTCTTTGAAACCAAGGACACTTCTCAAAATTCTGTGTAAAAGTTTCGTAATTCTTCAGCCAAAACGTGGAGCAATATTCCCAACCATAACTGTACAACGGGGTGACTTTGATGGCATTACTCTTTGTACTCCTTTTGCCTTAACTTGGCCAGGATTTTTGTCCTTTTGCAGCTTATTTCACATACCTCAGTCGCAGAAAGAGACAATGCTATAATTTTACACCCTTTCCACAGC
>JAGKTI010018749.1:1796-17472 GCA_018397915.1 Birgus latro | reverse complement strand
CACACACAGAGGCGGGCGTATCTAGCACACCAATCTACCACAACTCCTCCGGCATCCACAGCATCTTGCAAGACCGTCAAAGGGCCCAGCGATCGGAGCAGCACCTTCACCCCGGAGCGACACAACTCAACAACCATGGTACTCCCACGGTCAAGACAACCCTTAATGGCACAGTCTTTTCCAACTAACACCAAACTATTTCATTCAGCTGCCAGCGAGCACAGGGTCGTGACAGCGTTAATACTATCACCATTTACCTTCTCATGGTCGGGAAAACTCTACTGTTCTCATGCACTTAACGCCAGACGATTTTATTCACTATCACCATTAAAATGAAGACACAGAAATAGAACAGGATGTAAATGAGTTATATCGACTCCACGGGAAGTAAAGACGAGTGGCAGAGGACATGCGACGCAACAGAGGAATACAGTAACTGCGCAAAAGCTGGTAGGGAATGGTTGATTGATAAACGTGGCAGATGCTGTACAGTCGGGGACAAAAGTACAGTTAACATTACAGCAGTTTTTTTTCCCTCACTTTGGCGACAGAGACTTGCTATGCTCGAACTTCTCTGACCATATGTGTTCCACAATGATAAGTTGCGTCTGCAAGGAGAGTGATGGACATCCCCTTCAGTGAAGTAAACGCAGTGGAAGAGTAAGCGATTTTTTTTTTTCTAACAGTATGTACAATTGGTTATCGACACATCTGGCGAAGTGTGAGAAAAAGCGGAAGCGGTGACGCGAACACAGGTGGCAAGGCAGGAAGCGGGTGTCGATAATAACGAGTCCAGAATCACAATAGTATTCACAACATTCCTATGGCTTTAGTTGTGTGTAATACTGCTTGTTTAAATGTTAAAACTCACTTATGGAACAACCAAACATCTCACGACCTTCAGAGAATTAATGATGTCGGAAATGGGAAAAAAAAAAATACTGAAAATAATTAACAATTAAGCAGACTTGTTTATCGCAAGAAATGGTTAATACTTTCTATGACAACGCTCCTAGAAGTGGTTGAATCAAGTTGGGCATGCGTACAATCGTTTGTGGGTCGCCGGAGTAAAATACGGGTATATAACAGGGCGTCTTCGGCGTCTTCTGAGCGACAGTGTTAAAGTGAAGTGACAGACGTGGTAAACATACAGCCATATGAAATTTGGCCGAGTCAGCTGAATGGTGCCGATGTAACCCCTTCAATCACATGACGTATTTATACCATCGTACTCCTGCTGTCCACCAGATCTTACTCACCTTACGGAGGACTTTTTTCAACTGCACATCTTAAACGGTGCAAGTCATTTATTCGTTTCACTACTGGAGGTCTCCCTTAAGTGTAAAAAGTGTCTTAAAAATGCGCACTCGGATTCAAGGATTAAGAGTAAAAGAACGTCAGCTGAATAGAAAATAAACAACGACACGATCTGCAAGAACCTGGAATTAAAAGATAAATATATGGTACCGTATAAGGGAAAGATGGCGGAAAGGAAAGTAATATGAATTAAAGGATGAAAACATGGTACCATATAAAGTACCATATAATGGAAATGAAAGTAACATGGACAAAAATATGGTACCATACGAGAAACATAACTGCCATGGAAATGAAAGTAACGGATATTAAACAATAAAAAATATGGCACCATAGTAACCGTGCAAGGGAAAGATGCCTGAGATGGAGAGAAAGTAACGGATATTACACGATAAAAATATGGTACCGTAAAAAACAAATACCTGAAACAGACATGAATGTACCGGAAACAGGCACTCCCATGTTACGCCCTTGGACATGTAACGGCCACAAGCTTGGTTACTGCAGTCCACTCCACTTAAGGATAAATAACCAACCTCCTTCCCTTGCCATAAATGAACAAAAACCCTCCAGCCACTTACCGCAGACCGAACCCATGAAGGGCTGTCGCTCCGACTGGGGTGTTGTAACCACAAAAAAAAAAAAAAAAAAAGTTAAAAAAAAAAAAAACGTGGACCGAAATTGAAGTAAAACTACTGAGTTGGTCAGGAGGTCGACAGGCAAGAAACAGTGCCGCAGAAACTTAGAATTCTTTCAAGTTTAAGCCTGACTGAATACTTAAATACCTTCACTATAATTGGAACGCACCGTATTAAACTTCGACTGGACTAGATTGGAAGAGAACAGTTATGATGGAAGAGATGAAGAAAGGGGAAGGGAAGGGAAGGGGCTGAAAGGAGGACGAAGGAGGAATGCTACAAACAGAGGAAGCTACAGGACTGGTGAGTAAGGGGCATATTACTGAAACTGACAGCATGATGGTGTAAGCAGACTAATTAAATTCTGACGGTCATTTATGCAACAATGTAACTATTAGATGTGATCAGACAACATCCAAAATTAAAGAGGGAAGTAAGCAATTACAAGGAAAAGAAAGACATGTTCCATCGTCACCAAATGCTTCAAAAATTGTCCTCAAAAAGTTAGGGCCTGTCCGCACCTTCGCACTCAAATTTACAATAATGCAGCCCTAAAAGACGGGGAAACCTGGAATTTTAAGTAAAAGGAGAAGCAGGAAACGTAAAGAAGAAAGACCGGGAGGAAGAAAACTCGAATGTGGGGAATCCAAGAAAGTATTATACAACCCGAAAACGTGTAGGTGCGGAGAAGCAGGTGATGATAATATAACTCATCAGAACTTTGTGTATCACTGCTGACAAAGCTTTATATACTGGACGCAGGCTGATCACGTCTAAGAATTACAGGTGTGTCATACATAACCGTCAAAAGGTAAGAGCTTGCTTGCACCTTCGCGCATTCGGTTTTAAAAAATACATCCGTACGTAGAGGAGATGACACAATAAGAACCCGAGAGGAAGAAGGTTCGGTAACTGAGGCTGTTACGGCAATGGGACAGGTGAAAAATGGTGAAGGGGGGTTGCTGGTCAAGTGGTTAGAGAAGCAGTTTGTTGTCTTAAACAGGACGCTAATTCAATCCCACGCTGAGACAGGGAATACTTTGATTATATTTACTGCTCTTCCACAAGACCCTGTGACGCCATAAAAAAAAAAAAAAACTAATACCATTCCACCTTCCTGAATGAGACAGTGTTAGCATGTACATAATACAGATGGTGAATATCAGTTAAGAAGTGGTGACACGTGAAGCTCTGTGGTACGGAAGAGGACTACTGGGTTTTGAGGAAAGGGCTAAATGACCAGAGTCGGACAAGTAAAATACAGAAAAATGAAGTTCATCGCTACCAATAAAGCTAGTTTGTTAGTTTGCCCAGTTTAGAGGACAAGTTGTATGAGAAAAAATATATATATGATCAGGACATCCCTGATTTATGAAGACCGATTGTACAAAGTTATTCTGACCCGTCTCCAGGGTGGTTCCGTCATATTGATGATCTAAACTTTACCCTAAAGGTCGGGGATGAAACTGAAGCAAGTGAAGTACACTCTGAATCAATGACAGATAACTCCACCCTCTTGGCAGCTTAAAACCAGTGAGCGGCAACATCTCTCTGCAGTGAAACAACATTAAAAGTGTTTGAGTTAGGACTGATGTGACTGGGAAGATAGTAGCTGACAAACATAACTGACTTGTGGCTTGGTTGCTGAGGGAGAAGGGGGTGGGTGGGTTACAATAGCAGCTTCCAAGTGTACACTACATCATCTTCCAGAAACAATACGTGATATGAGGAGACAGTACCAACCGAGTTGCTCAGTCTGATAGTGACCCATAGTAACGCACAGCAACACAAAAATTATAACTTGATTACAACTTACCGGCAACGTACGGAGTGAAAGATCTATTTCAAAGCTGATCACTGCTGCTCCTTACCTAAGGGAGGAAAAAAAAATCAGTATCAGATGCATGAGGACAAACAATCTACTTTCTGAATATGCCTAAAATGCAGAGGGGCAGTGGCAAAAAAAAAAAAAAAAAACGTACTGCACTTAAAATTTGCAAAACAAAGAGCGCACCAAGAGAAGTATTTCCGTCTTCACACCTCGGCTGCATCACCGTTCTTCTCCTCTTCTTTAATTCACACATAATCAGTTTTCTAGAGGAAGACTTCCTGCTCAGATTTTTAATTCCCTTTGCTTCTTTGAGATATAACCTACAAAACAGTAACATCACAGCCGATAATTTCGACACACCCGACTGAGACCCCCCTTCAACTGTACTACTTTATTCTCGCTACGGCCAAACAACTTTATTTAGATGTGGCGAGTCCCTCCTCCTTGCAGTCATAATGCGATACAGTGTACACGAACACAAAAGCTGTGCATTCTTTAGCGTTCACACACTCTAAACACCATCAATACAAAATCAATATATGGCAGACTTTGGAACATAATATATCCTAGATATCTCCCACAGCAGAACTGGGTCCTTTTCTTTCTGAGAAACCTTAGGATGTTATTCTATGGCTAATTTTGAATAAAAAATGTTATATCAACTTGAGTCCAACCCTCACAGCTACAAATACTGATCATCTTATGGGTTAATAATGAGGGAGACCATTTTCTCATGTCATGTCACCAGTAATAGTTGAGTGCTACCAGAGACTCATCTGTGGGCTGAGAGTTGGACCCAGGTTGACATAGCATGTTTACTCAAACTTTGACCCAGAATATCTCCCTGAAGTTTCTTAAAACTTGCTGGACACCCTGTATGTGATAGAAATCCATTTGTAACTATATGACAGTATGGGCAGTGTGAGGTGTATAGCTGTCAATATACGTCGAGGGAACTAAAAATTTCAAAGTGTAGTACGCCAGACACGGTAACACTCAAGCTCTTGTGTTTCATTCTCGACTGAGTAAAATTGTCACGTGCCAGATAGAATATGAAACAACACGAGCTGTTCCAACCATAACAGTGTTAACGGTAATAACATTAACTTCCAGATTCCTTTGCACCTTAGTTGAATGCAATCGTCTGGTGCTTCCTGGAATTTAAAAAAAAAAATCAAAGTGAAAAAATTAAAACAGAGGTTTCCAAACTTTTTTTTTGGGGGGAGGGGGGGTCATTCCACATATTACCCAGAAAATCTTAAGATTCCTCCTCCCTCCAACTCCCAAAAAGGGGATTCCGCCCTCTGAGGGAGTTATTCTAAGTAACTCTATATCCTAGGGTCATTCGCCTCTGTTTAAAGGTACTATTTAATGTGTAGCAGCAAGAAGATTATGGCGATTTTTTACAAAGCTTTGGGAATATTTTAGAGATATTGTATTTTTATTTAGAGTGATAATTACCTGACGACCACAAATTCTTACCTTACTTTAAAATAGCAAAAATTTACAAGATAAAAAGTATCAGACCATAAAATATATTAATTTATAACCAATAATGCATAAAAAAGAAAAAAAGAAAAAAAGATTAATTCTGCCATTTTAGCCTCATCACTCAAATGTTCAAATTTCCTCCAGGGGGAGAATCCCCTCCCCCCCCTCCCCTCATCTGGGAACCCCTGACCTAAAAATGAAATATTCGCTTTGTATTCCGAAGTGATGGATTAAAAGCAATTTATGCCAATAATGATGTGAACAGCATTGTAATAATTTACATACATATTGCTACTAACCAGAGATAAAGTGATTTAAGTTGGGTGAATGCTCATCAAAGCAGAAGGGCCATGACGCAACTTAACCCCTTCACTATAATGTCACGTCTCAATATATTCTTGTTACCTTCAGATGGTTTTATTTACTTCCGGAAAGACTTCTGCAATGAAGAGGTTAAGTATTGCTTTCACTTACTCTTTCAGTACAAGATGTTTCTCCGAAACTATATAAATGCGTTAGGAGGTCTACAGAATAAAGTAAGACTGATGTCCTGTGGCTGACGATGTTAAATCAATAACAAGCTACTCAGCGCCGCTAAGGCATACATACGCTCTGCTTCAAGCTTTTTGAGTTCATTATTTACCGAACTCAGACTTACAGGACTTACTCTGAACTGGATGAAATCTCTGGTACTGAGAAAACACCAAGTGCATAACAGGGGCCCAATTTATTTAACGCTTGGCCAAAGACGGCTTTATCTGAAGATGCCAGCTTTCGCGAAATGTCTAATAAACTGGGCCCTGTTCTGCACTTGGTGTTTTTCTCTATGCCCACTGTCACAGTCAACGTTGAAATTAGGATTCGTCAGGTGTTGGCTAAAATAAAATAGTGAAGCTGTGTCGACCTACAGAGGGTTACAGTATTAATGGTGACAGTTTGCACATCCAGGTAATTGGGACTCAAGTTCAGCTAAATAATATCGTCTGGTATTAGCTGAAAGTGGATAAAACAGTTGCCCCTTCCATGACAGGGTTAATAGTAACAATATTAATAGCTACGGTTATGAACACTATCACACTGCTAGAACTCACTATCATTTGAATGAAATCGTCTGACATTAGCTGAAGGAGTAACAGAGATTTCTGAACCATAGAAGCGTTCACTTTGTCAATAAGCTGCACCAAAACACACAGGTTAGAGATGTGTAAGATTTGCCGCCATGCTGTTTGAGGAACTTTCTTCTGATAGGTTCACCTGATACAGAACGTATGAAGAAAGAAACATGAAACCGGCCCGTAATCTGCTCAGGTTAGAAGGCTCTCTTACTTCCTCCTTATACAATGCATTTCAGTTCCCGTGTGTTGTGGGGACGCTCAGTCTAGTGTGGAAAACGGAGATATTTTGGGTACTTTGTGAATTTACTAATCATCCATGCAATCCCTGCACGCAAAAAGCAGGCACTGTGAAGAATGAGAAAGACTATGGGATGAAAAAATGCATGGTAGTCACTGATAACGTTAACTGCGCCGTCCCCGCAACACACGACATTTGGGACACGTAATGCAGGGACCACCCTATATTTCAGCATAGAGATGGTTTTAACCTCGCCTACGCTATTAGATAACTCGATACAAAAGGTTACGATTAATTTAATCAGAATACCACAGCGTAATATGCACGATAAATGGCTAAGAACAGGGCGCTAGCAAGCCACCTAACACACAAGAATACAACCTGTGCCCCTCACCTAATACTACTCAAACCCTTCACTCCCAGGAAGTATCATGTATTATATTTTAGATATCTCAACACTTTTTTTTTTTCCAACTTACGAGAGTTTTTTCAAAATGGAAGTATAACCTTTATCCCCTTCACTACTAGCGGTCAACTCTCATCTGAATAAAATCATTAGGAGGTATCGAGAATATATGGTTAATCAACAAGCACGTTCGTCGATCGCATGACCAGCTCATGAAATTTTCAGGATGAAAGTAATTAAATGGGTGTGGTGAGAAAAGGAATAGATAGGATGGGTTTGAAAGGAAGGCACACCCTGTGAAAATTGGTGTTGTAGAATAACTGGTCTGATGGAAGATTTCTTCAAAATATTCAGGAATAAGTGTCACAGGGGTAGAGAAATGGTAGTGGGGTACAACCATATAGGTGGGGCGAACTGAAACTGAGGTGGAGTTGGGAGGGGTCATGAATGAATACCCAGTGACAATTATTTATTATTTTTTCAAAGTATTCACCACCAGCATCAAGAATTAGTTAAACTGGCGTTGCTCCCGGTGACCTGGCATCTTGCGGTGTAAGTAAAATACGTCATCTTAGTGAGGGATAAAGGCTTGGTAAAGATCTGTACTGGCACTCGTTAGCTAGCCCGGGAACTAACAACAAATCAGAACTGAGAAAAGTAATATTCAGAGAAAATTATTGTGGCTTGTTCTGTATTTCTATACTCACAGAGTCAGTCAAAAGTTAGCTTACTCTTCCACTGCATCTATTTCACACTTAGGGCATGTCTGTGATTTTCATCCCTGACGCCTCGTATCAAAGAGAATCATCTATGGGCACAGGAACAAACCAGGCTTCACTTTAGTTAGAAATCTTAGCGAGCAAAGGGAAATGAGATGCAGACGTGAAATATTAGGAGAACTTTTGTCCTCGACTGTAAGCCTTGAGAGCTTCTTAACCCTTTCACTTGTACTGCCACACTTGGATAGATTATCATGCCGAACACAGACGATGTATGTCAACTGTGAAAAATTCCTACCTGTCACATGAATGCACTCACTTCACCTTTCTTAACCCCTTCAGCCCAATTACGCCATTTATAGTCCATTGTTGCTATCCCAGGCGATTTTACTCTGCTTTAGAGAGGCATTACGAACTGCAGGGATTAGATATAGCTTCAATAGCCTTTACAACGTCAGGCTGCAGCACGAATGTAATGAAAAATGTCACCGTGGTGAAGTGTTTGATGTTCCCCAAACACTTTACTGACATTTTCTCATCATAAGATCATTTTCAAGCCAAGGTCCTTAAAAACACTCTTCATCCTATCATCAATATATCCTCTCCGATTCCTCCTCCACTCCAATATCACTTCCACTCAATCTTTCCTCTCTCTCTCTCTCTCTCTCTCTCTCTCTCTCTCTCTCTCTCTCTCTCCGTTTCTTCTACCTCCCTCTCTTACTCGTCAGTCTTATCTTCCTCCTTTCACACCCCTTTTGTTCTTTAATCCTCACTTCTTCCCTCTTCTTTGTCAAGAACAGTTTAATCTGCATTTTCACTATATACCAGCCACCTTCCCTGTTCCCCTCCTTATCAGTTGCTCTTCCTCAACCTTCTTTTCTTAATGACTTTTTCGTGGCCAAGACAACTCCAACACTCAATTCCAGTCAGAGTCACACAGTTTTATCCAGCTGATACTTAGTCACAGAAGCCTGCGAGTGTTAATACTGGTAACTATCATAATCTTATGGTCCGAAAACAGTTAGCAATCTATTCACGGTAACATCAGGTGAATCTGTCCTCACTCTTTATTGACAGACATATAGACAGATAGATATAATTTCTAGCGCTTCATCTTCCTCTCCCTGTCAAATTTTCTTCCCTTCTCCAGTGCCAATCCCCAATCACGTCTCCTTCCATCTTCCTATTCTCAGCCAGAATAGTGTCTCCTCTTACTGCATAATTCCTCCTTCGCCACAACCGTTTTCCCGCGTCATTGGTATCCTTCCCTCTTAATTTTCTACTCTCTACTTCCACTCCATGTATATTCATCATCATCATCATCATCGTCGTCGTCGTCTTCATCATCATCATCGTCCTCCACCACTAACACCACATCATCATCATCATCATCGCTGTCTTCTACTACAGTACTTCAGCTTCACCATAATCATCATCGTCATCCGGGTTTTCTTCCTCCTCCTTACACTCCTTCCTTCCTGCTACTCTGCACCTGCCTGTCCTCCCCGTCCACTTAGCATGTTTATCCCCCTTTACGTTTTCTCATTCCTTTGTCTTTTCCCGTCCGCCTCCACGAGTTTCCTCTGTCCTCAACCTATTGTTATTCACCCCAAGACACGTCACTGGAGTGCACGCCACATTCTTCACATTCCTTACCATCATATTCCTTGCAATTTATTATGTTATTAAACTCGATTTTGGACTGACTCTCTCTCTCGTCCACTGGCTCAAGCATTTTTATCCATTACACTGACATTTCTCCACTTTCCTTGCTGCTGCTGTTGTTGTAGTGGTCATGAATTTAAACCCAGTAGACTGCAGGTTGAAGCTGCCCATCTCGTGCAGTCCACCATCCTCCTTATGGGGGATAGGAAGTTGCGGGGTATGTAACCAGTTGCCCGGTTTTATCATCGCCACCACATGAAGGTTTCTCTCTCCAGCCCCCTCTTCCCCTTCCTTATTCTTCTTTAATCCCAACTTTTCACTTCTTGAATTCCACCGCTGATGCCTGTCATTCATTTCCACTTACCATCCTCCACAATGCTCCCACGATAAATTTGTTACGCAGGCCAACTTTTCACTGGTTCTAGAAGGGAGTAAACATTTATTATTTAGCCACCACAAGGCATCAAAAGGATATTATAAATCATATCTCCGGCGGCTGAAAGCATCTCTTCATAAAGCTGGCACCAGCAGCCGCGTGGGAGGAATATGTGTTTTTCCCAAGAGCAGTGTGTGTTCATGATTGTGCAGGATTCTCGTACTTGTTCCATGGGCAAGAATGGCGGAAGAATTTTGTGAGAATATCCCAACACTGAAGTTCCGAATAAAACGATCGCGTGACTGGTTTCCCAGTTGGGGGGAACTGTTTGCGCTAGGACGCCAATGGAGTACCAAGTGTTTTGACAGACGATAAAACAGAAGCGATATAAAACGTGACCCATTCTTCTATCAAAAGTTTACATACAGCTGCAGGACAGTCGGCCAAGGGGTTGACGTATTGTTTCTGAGAACAACAGATCAAGAGGCAAGGTCACATGGTAAGGCCAACTTAAACAATTTTTATCCAATATTGGTCAAACTTGGTGTAAGGGTTGTGAGAAAGAAAAGGACAAAGGGATTCAATTTGTAGAACAATAAGTCAAAGGTCAAGGTCACCTGACATGGTCAAATATCTACTCAAGTGTTTGTGTGAACAAAATAACTAAAAGTTTTGATCTGGTGAGGATCGGTTATGGGGTTGATGTACTGTTTTTGGAAACATGTCAAAGGTCAAGGTCACATGGTAGGATCAACTTGGTTTTTACCCGATTTAGATAAAACTTTGTGAACGGCTTCAAAGGCAATGATAATGGGATTCAGATTTGAGAATAATCAAAGGCCAAGGAAGGGTCAGAGTTACAGGGAAAGGTCAACTCAAACAACTTAGGTGTGACCTGGAACAAGCTTGGAGGAAAGGTTTACGGTCAGGCAAGGACGAAGTAATTCGAACTGAGAGCAACCGGATGAAGGTTAAGACATGTTAGTGTCAAAATGTCTGGCTTTTAGACCAATTAATGAGTAAGGGTTCTGCACTGAGTGCTCCTTCTTGTCTTCAGTTCATTACTGTTGCTTCCTACTTTGAGCTTAAGATAGTCTTCTCATGCTGAAGAGGTTAATGAAGTTTACCCCTAACCCCAACAGTTCTAAAAGTTTCTACTAAACAATAAAAGCCTGACGAGTTACCAAGAATACAGTATGACTCGTCCCCGCAGTGAAGCAGATACGATCCTTGATAAAACAAGACCCTGCAGCCCCCACCCGAACCGTCCATTGTGCCTTCAAATACTGAGGCAAAACGAAAGAGGTGTGAGATGCCTCCAGTGCCAGTCAGTACATTTTATTTATTTTTTAGCAGTATTTCGCGACAACAACCTTACGTGATGTTAAGCAATGAAATAAATAGACAACAAAAACAACAATAATAATAATAACAACAACAACAACAACAATGTGGTAATAACAATACAGAAATATGAAGCAAATTCGGACGGTAAGATTTTTTCCTTTTTTCAATGTAAACAAGTTAAAATAAGGAACGCATGGAACAGATCTATGTATATATTCAGTCTATTTCTCGACACGGTGCTGAGCCACTTATCATCGCAGTAGCTCAATGAATGGTAGTGGAAAAATGCAGCATGCAAACGTAGCCAAAGAGTGATCCCCCCCCCCCCGTATGGATCTGACTAAAAGCGTAGGCCTCAAGGGTGCTGCTTCAGCTCTGGGAAAAGGTTGAAGTTCGCTGGTGCCAAATCAGGACTAGAGGCATGATGGGGCCGAACTTCTCAGTGCCAACTGTTGTTGCAGGATAATGCCCAATCACACACAGCTCATGCCACAGTGAAGCACTTGAACCTCCTTGCTAGGAAGATAAGAAGCCCCTCCTGCACCCAGATGTCCACTACTGACCTCAAATCCTTCATACTTTAGACCACCTCCACACCGAATCAATGACTTATGGCTACAGTGTGCAACTACGACTAACATGGAGGAGCAAATTAGTTCCCTATTAAATAACGAAAAAAAGGAGGAGGAGGAGGAGGAGGAGGAGGAGGAGGAGGAGGAGGAGGAGGAGGAGGAGGAGGAGGAGGAGGCATTGGTGGTGGTGGTGGTGGTGGTGGTGGTGGTGGTGGTGGTGGTGGTGGTGGTGGTGGTGGTGGTGGTTGTGGCTAAACAAGGGTCTACAAAGGCCGGGAATCAATTTTTCCCAAGTCCCAGCTTCCCCCAACAATGCGGTCTGCAACGGTCAGCCTACACCCCGGTCCTCAAGTTATACTACTGGGTGACAAGGCCTACAGGAAAACAAACTTCGAACAACAGTGTGCCCGCGCCGAGACTCACAGAACGATTAATACGAGCACAGTAATTTCAATAACACTGGTACGGTCCGTTAACTGCGACATAATCATTCCAGATTTCCAGTGATGCAACTGTACCTACACCTGTCACTGAGTCAGAGGATCCTGTATTCGGTGGTTTACGAGACTGTCTTACCTCATTCTTGGCCGTACCGTACCGCTGTCTTGTATGTTACGTCATTATAATATCCACGTCTGCTGAACAAATATCCATCAGAACAATAACGTGCCGTAAGAAAAAAACAACCTGACAGAGAACAGGTGCTACAAGCGTCCGTAGCAGAGGAGAATTCGGCCAAGAGTGCATCCTATTTCCACTTCTGAAGGAGGAAAACCGCGACCTTCATCTAGATATCGCGATGGTAAGGAAAGCGTGGCAGGCAGGTGAAATGTCATACGCCTTAACTCCATAATAAGACATCACCAGTTCACCACAACCTATACCAGCACCAACAACAACAACCACACCACAAGGTATAACACAGACATCACCACAGCCTTCCCCACCACCAACAACAACCACACCACAAGACATACGTACCCCATAACCCCATAATAACACAGACATCACCACAGCCTTCCCCATCAGCAATCACACGGCACGACCCACCTACCGCCCACCATTAATCTGGCCCGCCTGTAATAACCCGGCCACGCTGAATAATTGATACCGGGCCTCCTGATTCACTCGTCTATAAGGACTCCCACGTCGCTAGTTAATATTTATACTGGTGAGGGAAGAAAAGAAGGGTTCCCGCTGCCTCCTCACGTTTCTAGTTTATATTTGCCTCGCGTCCGGTCCTCGGTGGTTCTCTTTCCTTCGTTCGTAGTATTTTCATGTACTCAACTTTCTTTTCCACTGAGTCTGTAAATAGACTTATAAAATCTTTCTAACCTCTTCGGTCCTAGTCCGTAAGGATGAAGCAGGGGCAGGAGGAGGAGGAGCAGCAGGAGAGGACGGTGATGAAGACGGTGGTGGCGGTGGTGGAGAAAATCATGTACGAGGCTGAACAAAGAATGAGGACGACGACGACGATATGATGATGAGGAGGAGGAGGATGAGGAGTCACGTAAGAAGTGGAAGACAAGAATGATAATGATGATGATGATGTTGATGAGTAGAAAGAAGTGTAGAAGGATGTATATACTTCACTTAGGAAAGTGCCTGAAATAAGAGCCTGTATGACTAGGGAGAAGAGGGAAAACATTGAGAGACTGGGAAGGGGGTGGGGAAGGGGTGGGGTCGGAGAAAATGGGATAAGGGTAAACAAGATTACAAGAGCGGTGAGAGACAGAAGCGGGGGGAGGGAGAGGGTCGCATGGGGGGAGGTGAGGAAGATGAAAGAACCAAGGTAAAGGGAGAGGGGTAGAGACGAAGGAGGAGTAGAGGGTGGTTCGGTCGGCTGTGCACTGCCTTCACGATCTGGAGACGCTCTGTAGTAGGTTCGAGTCCTACTGTCTACCGCTGAGATTGCGAAGTGGACACTCACAAGCTAACGCCAATCCGTAATCACATAACCAAACCTACACCCGTATCATTTGCTCCTATCCAAACCTACACCCATATCATTTGCTTCTATCCAAACCTACACCCATAATATTTGCTTCTATCCAAACCTACACCCATATCATTTGCTCCTATCCAAACCTACACCCAATTCATTTGCTTCTATCCAAACCTACACCCATATCATTTGTTCCTATCACTATCTTTTGTTTCCCCGTCTGTCCCTGGCTCTGCCCTAACCTCCTCCTAACCTACACCATACCACTGTCTGCTACCATTATATTCTGTTTCACCCTCGTTGCCTTATATCTACTCTACCCTCCCCCTAACACCCTTATAACTTTCCTCTTTACATTCTGGAGAGTGTAGAAGTGACCAGAGGCACGTGAGATGATACGGAGACAGTGACGCTGACGACATTACTAGAGGTATAAAACGAATGGGTGGAAACGAAAAAACAAACAAGGAAGGAAGGAGTTAAAGAATGAACTAGAGGCATGGGAATAAGGGAAGATGATTGGATCAGACGGGGTTAGACTGATGATACAGGAACGGAATGAAATCAGGTGTACTAAAGAATTACCCATGGTCTCGTCCTCTCAAGTATTTTATTCCAACTAACGCCAGAGGATTTACGAGTGAATAACAACAGAATGGGAGTGCTAATATTGGTACCACTGACCCTCTCATGGCCGGGACAAATCTGATATTCTATTCCAGATAACGTGTGACGATTTTGCTCAGGTTAATGTGGTCACATGAGCACGAGTTTGTTAAAGGCGATGAGCGAGAAGGGAAAGGAAGATGAATACTGAGGAATAGGGAGAAAGGCAATGGGAGGGTGAAATGATGAGTTAGAGTATGTCCACACTGCCGAATATTCCGCAACTTTGTGTTACGGAACAAGGTTACAGTAACATGTTATGGTATGTTTTGAAACAGTTCCGGAACATTTATGGAGTTCCGTAACCAGGCCACAGCCACCACTGGGTGTGCGATAATGTTACTATGTTCCAATACGTGCAGTAACTTCGCGTAACCTTGTTAGTGTAACATGTTACTGTTACCTAGGTTACGTAACCTTGGTGTGGACGTACCCTTAGAATGTACAGACGGTATTATCCAAACTAAAAGCGCGGAAGTGTGGCCAGATCCCAGTTGTTTGCGGTCATTTAAGTAACACCTGTAGTAACTATTAGATGTCACCAGTCTTTATATCATATTATAATTCCGTCAGCAATGACACAGACAAGGCCAGATACTTCCCACCACCATCGCATGCTTCAGAAATTATCGAATAATTCCGGGGGTTTGCCTTCCCTTTGCATACGGCCTTTAGACCAGACCGACAAATATAAACGAAATAAATCCACAAGACAGAACGGAACCTACAGGGATATTAAACCTCTGAATCAGGGGACGCAGTGTTCATTCTCGCTATCACCAGACAAATTCATGCAAGCTGGAAAACACTTCTAAAAGCAGAATATAATCAACTCGAGAAACCAATAAAATAAAAACTAAATCACTCTACTCGTGGTGAAGCACAGAAATACGAGACGAGGAGCTAATACAGTGAATAGGAAGAATGAACAACACAAAGAATGGACACTGGTAGAGTACAGGGAGATGGAAAAATAACGAAGAAGTTATGAATGAAAGGAGACTGGAGGGTGAGGAAAGTTGAGACACGAAGGGGGGCAGGAGGGGCTAAAGTCAGCCAGTGCCACGGTATAAAGAGTAGGAGGAGAAAAAAGTACTCTTGAAATTTAATTAAACTGGATGAGAGCTGGCCCAGAGTTGGTGAAGGGTGAAGTGACGGGAGAGGGAGGGGTGAGGGGTGAGGTGAGAGGGGGTGAGGAGGGGTGACAGGGTGTGGGTTGGGGTGAGAGGGTGTGGTGACGGAAGAGGAAGAATGAGGGGTGAGGTGAGAGGATGTGAGGAGGGGTGAGGGGTGAGGTGAAAGGGTGTGAGGAAGGGTGACAGGATGTGGGTTGGGGTGAGAGGGTGTTAG
>JAGKTI010018748.1:0-17473 GCA_018397915.1 Birgus latro | reverse complement strand
TCTTCTTGTTTTTTCTTTTTTGCTTTTTCCTTCCGTGTTCGTGCTGGTGGTTTCTGAAGGTAGGCAGTTTCTCCTTTGCGTGATGTCCTCTCGTTTTCGGTAATTGCTAGCTTATGAGTTCTCCCACAGTACCCCATTTTCTGTTCCGCTTTCTTTATCGTTCTCTCTCTCTCTCTCTCTCTCTCTCTCTCTCTCTCTCTCTCTCTCTCACACACACACATACGAATCTTATCACAGGTCCCACGTTGCATCTGAAACAATATTGCAAGAATCAGTTGAAATTTTGTTGAAAGAATTGATAACGCTGAAACACTTC
The DNA here is from genome assembly GCA_018397915.1 of Birgus latro. NCBI lineage: Eukaryota > Metazoa > Arthropoda > Malacostraca > Decapoda > Coenobitidae > Birgus > Birgus latro. The sequence continues at coordinate 17,157 of JAGKTI010018748.1, read as the reverse complement.
CTCCCTCTCTGACTGGCTTTTGCAGCTTTCTTCTCTAATTGAACTCGACGCTTGCAATAAAGTTTGAAGGATTTTTTTATTATATATATATTTCTGTGGCGCGACATACATTGCTTCCTGTTTCTCTGTTTTGGAATAACTCAGATTTTTTTTTTATTGGTTCTTGCCTCTCTGGAATTCCCGTAACCCTCTTTGCTGTGTCTGTTTGGGTCTCTCTCTCTCTCTCTCTCTCTCTCTCTCTCTCTCTCTCTCTCTCTCTCTCTCTCTCTCTCTCTCTCTCTCGCCGCCTCACAATACAAAGCATCCCTCTCGTCTCATTTAATATTTTTGTCCGACCCTCCTCGCTTATGCCCTCAGCCACACTCATGCAAATTTTATGTTCCTGGGAGCAGTTCAAGAGAGAGGATCTTCGTCTCCCCTATGTAGGACAGGAGGGTAATTGTTTTATCTGTTCATTTATGCAGTCTGATTAGGCTTGTTCAGTACCTCTTCATAAGATAGTAAGTGAGCTGAGATGCAGTTTATTATAGAGACTAAAAGGTAATTGTATACGTGTTTAGCATCGCCTAAAATTTTTGCCTTTCCGTCTGGAAACAGTTGAGTTCTAACAAAAAATTAACAGTAGGGTACGATTCTAGAAAGGAAGAAGTGCTGTTAAAACAATATAGGACTGTGGCACTGTCTTGTTTGCCACTTAAACTACGTGAAGTAAACCGCAAAAGGACGCAAATCTAGACCAAGTAAAGCTAAATATGGTATAGTTTATTTGGGAAATCGTTTTATTTATTCACTCATTCGGAATAGTGCCAGGTGTGTTCAGAACCTCTAATTAGGATTACTATAGTGAGTTTGTTTTCACCTGACAGAACTGAGTCATTCTCACAACTTGAAATCTAAGAAGTACTTATATGAAATTCAGTGATCTTTAATTACGAAGCAGGATTGTCTACTTTGTTGCTAGTTAAATCAGCACTCCAGTCTGGCTACACTTACCCATCAACTGAGATGAAAAGTGTTTGGGATCTTTATGTAGGCTAAGCGGGATACAGTAGGCTGGTTCACAGGTAATTAAAGGAGAATGGAATCATACTGTGGAATATTAAGTTTTCTCCAGGTAGATGAACAGGGGGAGGTAGAAAAAGGGGAACTAACCCACTGAACCCAGGAATGTTATTTACTGTTCTTCCATCCATCTCCTGACCATTTTATTCATCGTAGGGTAGACGTTTTGAACTCTAGGTATTAGAAGTTGCCTTAGTAAATCCCATCAGTACGGAATCTTTCATATGCTGAATAAAGTGTTCGGGTACCAGGAAGAGAAAACTAAAAGGACGTCACTTGGGCTCGAGGCATTAAGCAAAGAGAGCATATGAACTGATTGCAACTGTCCTGGGTGATCTGGAATGAAGGGGTGGATGGAGTACACGAAAGGATGGGTACCGGATACCTTCAGTACCTTTCTAAAGTTTCTCCTTGTCCCATTACAGTGAGCGTGCAACACCCGTCTACCTACACACATTCGCTTACTGTCTGTACACTGAGCACGCAACACCTACACATAGTCTGTCTTTTTCGTTATGACCTCTAATCTTTTTGACGCAAAGTGGTCAGCCAATTAAAAATGAACGGTTGATTTTGGCCTTAACTTTTGTTCGTCTTATAGTACGTAGCGTTTGAGTCTTGCTTTTATTTAATGAAAAAAATATATTGGTTGTGTGCTACTCCTAGTGTGAGAGTCCAAAGAGATACAGTATATTCTCACAAAACATGAAGATAGTAAATACAGTACAAAGGTCCCATATAACTATGGCACTGCTACGAAAGTAAGGCGACAAATTCGTAACCGCAGTGTCAGACTGAAAGAATCTCTTCATTTTTGCTCCTTTGGTGGTGAGAGAGGGGGCGATGTGGTGGCACCAATATAACCAGGTGGCTCAGCTGCCTGGTTACACAAACGTCCCCTAACTACTTCCTTGTCCCCCCAGAAGAGGATGGTTTCTGCAGTGGAAGGGCGGCTCAAGTGTGCAGTCCGCTGAGGTCACGTTTCAGATGAACCTGGGGCTACATCTACCACTACTAGTTATCTTGATCAAACGTCAGCAAGTCCGCAGTGTCCCATTATTAAAACCAACATGAGTCCCTAATTTCCCCATCTCTTCTTGTCCTAACCCATAAGACTTAAAGACCCAGTAACACAAGAGCCGAGGATCCACAAGGTTCACCTTACCAGGAGGCGAAGGTGGGGAAATCGGCCTTACGTGCCCTCCCACTCTAGCCTCCTCTGACTCCCCCAGCCTCACCCACCGCGAGCCGAACCATAAATTGCTGCTCCTCCACCTAAGCTGTCGCAGGAGGGGTGCTGGGGGTGGTCTAGGCTACCTGGGGACGTATTCTTGTCTCTTAGGAGGCTTTGTGGCACTTTTCTTTACTAGTTTTTTTCTGTTCTGATGAGCTAGTGGACGGTGGGATGATAAGGAGACAGAGAGACAAGGCAGATAGATAGATGATAAAAATATAAATAGACTGATTGATATACAGATAGAGAGAAGGATAGGCAGACCGACCGACCGACAGACAGACATGTAGATAACCCTTTACTCTCTCATGATCGGACCTTCCCTCGTACTGTATTCCACCCGACGCAAAGCTTCTTATTTTTTCGAGCTAGGAGTATATCACAGGAGCCAGAGAGTGTTGATACCCCAACCATATTACACCTACTGCACGTAACACTAGACGATTTTATTCACCTGAGAGTCGTATTTTTGCAGGCTAATGAGGCCCACTAACACAGCGTCCCTACCAGTTAATATTTTTATGGTACATTAATATTCACTCATATTTTCTTTTTTCCAAGCGTTTTGTATAATGAATGAAAATAAATAGCATACGCAAGAATACTAAGTTAGGCCTATACCACCGTCATTCTACACGGTCAACACGGCGTACTTAGGAACTACTTTCTGTACATTTTGCGCCAGTACCACTTCACTCTGATGTCCTGTTCAGACAAAATTGTTTCTATTACCAGATAATTTTGTTGATATTAGGATAGATGTTTCTCGATCAGTGAGAGTTAAATGCGGCCTTCATTACCACTACGGGGGGATTTCTAAGCAACACAAAATCGCCTGGGGATTGCAGAAAGATTTATAAAACGTTTGCGTCACCAAAATTCACATCTATCTATGCTTTCATCGCAGGATATGTTTTTTTTTTTTTCAATTACGTCTCTTCCTTAACCTTGAAACTTGGCTGTGTGAAGAGTGATGAAAAACTGTGAGTGTGAGTAGCAAAGATGTCCCTGAGGAGTAGCGAAAGGTCGTCAGGAAGATGTCGTTTTTTTACCTGAAGTTAACGACGCACAAGTTTTAGTCGTTCTTTCAGCACTCCAAGGGGACGAAAAGTTGCAGATGACGAGACGGAGAGAGATACGAGATGCAGGGAGAAAGGAGACGAAGAGAGAGAGGCAGCGAGACCAAGGGAACGAGATAAGAGAGGAAGAGACGGATGGAGAGATATATGAGACAGCAAGAGAGACGGGTGCAGTGAGATAGGTGGAGTGGGCGGAGTGTAGTGAGAAGAGAGATAGAGGGAGTGAGGAGAAGCAAGAGAGGAGAGGAATGGGGCGAAAAGAAGCGGGATGGAAAATGGAGGGAGAAAGTAGGAGGGAGAGAGGAGAGAGAGGGAGTGAGAAGAGGCAAGAGCGGAGACGGAGGGAGAGAGAAGCAAGAGATGAAGTGGAGGGAGTGAAAAGGAGCGAAAGGGGAAAGTGGAGTGGATAGGAGGGAAATGAATGTCGGAAGGAGGGACATGAAAGGGCATACCCGTTTAACTCCTGGTACCGCGAGATTATTTTATGTCGTTTTCGGAATGATTTTTGGAAGTGAAAGGGATAAAATTTGTCAAGTCTTCAGAACGGTGTGGTCATTAGTGAGTGTGGTGTCTCATTTTTTAATGTGTGTGTGTGTGTGTGTGTATGTGTGTGTGTGTGTATTTTATGCTGGGCACGTAACCAATATTTCACGGATGGAGAGAATTGACGTCAACTTCAAGACTGTAGTGGTTGATCGGTCGGTCGGTCGGTTGGTTGGTAGGGTGGTTGGCTGGTTAGGAAAGCAAACTGTCGGCAGGGTGAAGGATGAGGTGTTTGAATTGATGGGGTACGAGAAACGAGAAGATGGACATGGAGAAGAAATGCAAAGGCTGGAGCAACTAGAGGAACACAGACATTATGAAGAGGTTGAAAGAGGGAACGGAGTACAAACATTAGGACCAGAAATAGCAGCAAGAAGGAAGAGAGGAAGAGGAAGAGAAAGAGGAGGAACAGGAGCAGCAGGAGGAGGAGGAGCAGGAGCGGGAGGAGGAGGAGAAGGAACAAGAGCAGGAGCACGAGGATTAAAGAGAAGAGTGACAAAGAAAATGGCGCAAGACGGCAAGGGGCAGGGAAAAGCAACTTACACTGGCAGGTGAGCTCTGTGCCAGGGGGAGGGGATGGAGTAAGGAAGGTGGTGGGAAGAAAGAGAAAGAATTAGTGAAAAGAAGAGAGTAGAGTTGGGGGAGAGGTAAGAGGTTCGAGAAAGGAAGGGGAGTTAAGATGAAGGGGAAGGAAGGGGTGAACTAGAAGGATGAGATGAAGGAAAAGGATATAATGGAAAAACATGAAATAGAGATGGGGGAGAGGAGAAGTTCAAGAATGAAAAGAAAAGGATGGAGAAGGAATAGGTGGAAAGAGAAGTGGTGAAGCAACGAGGGAAGGTTTGATGGTCGTAGTGATCTCGACAACACAACCCCCGGAAGGAAAAACATCCTCCAGAAAATAATACGGAGGGTAAGCCAGGCTGAATTTTGCTAGGAAGTCGATGGGGTGACATAACTAACTACGCACACACACACACACACACACACACACACACACACACACACACTCAAGCCACTCATAGCTCCTTTTAGGTCCCTGATTCCGGGTGAAGTACTTTTTTTTTTTCCCCGTGCCATTCAACTTTGCTCAGCTTAGGAAGGTCATCTCGTACTGAAGGTGTTTATGAGCTTGTATCGGACCCGTAAAGAGAGAGAGAGACGTCCTTAGTTGAAGATGGTTAACGAATTCGCCAGCCGAACTCAAGAACCCAGAACGAGACAGAAAGTTCCTCCCGACAGAACGAGACAGAAAGTTCACCTGACAAAACGAGACAACTTCCTTCCCGACAGAACGAGACAACAAGTTCTTCCCGAAAGTCTACCTCTCTTCAGGGTCAGCATCATGCGTATTTGGATGAAATACCTCGCCACTCGCTGGGGTATCCATCACTCGGCATTCCAGTCTCACACAATATCCTGCCTGTTAAAGTGAAAGCCTCAGAGTGTGGGTTGGGGTGGGGGGGGGGGACAAGAGACAGGAGGGGAAGAAGGTGTTGGAAAAGACACGGGCTAGAGAAGGGGTGAGGGGGTTGGCCGGGAGACAGAGGGTAGGGAGGGGAAGAGAGAGTTAGAGACAAAGGATAGGGAGGGGAAGAGGGGCTTGGCGGAGAGACTGAGGATTGGAAGGGGAAGAGGGAGTTCTTGGAGAGACAAGGATAAGGAGGGAAAGAGGGGGTTGGCATAGGGGCAGGGGGTAGGGAGGGAAGGGGGAGTTTGTTGAGAGACAGAGGGTAGGAAGGGGGAAGAGGAGACATGGTAGAGAGACGGAGGGTAGGGAGGGGAAACGGAGATTCGTAGAGAGACGATTGGTAGGGAAGGGAAGAACGGGATGATAGAGATAGAAAGTACTGAAAGGAAAGAGAGCGGATAAGAAGAAGAGGGTGCATGTGGTTGAAGGGAGATAGAGGCATTGGAGGGTAAGAGGGTGGAGAATGGGATTGAAAGGGGAGGGAGACAGTGATGGCGAAAAGCAGGGGGAGGCTATTAGTAGCGGGAATGAAAAGTGATAGAAGGAGAGGGGATGAGAGATAAGTATGGAAGCTGGAGACTGCAGGGGAGGGAGAGAGAAAAACCTCCGAGGCAGGGAAGGAGAAGGTGATTGCAGCTGGAGGACGATGGTGGACACGTGTAAGGTGAGGGAGTATAAGGGACTGAGAGGGGTGGATACAAGTCAGGAAGAGGGGAAGAGACTTAAGGATTGGAGGGAAGCCAGTGAACTGGTTGAGGATGAAGGGTAACGAGGGGATAGACGGGGTTGACAGGGGTAGGTGGATTGTAGGGGAAAGGGAAGAGACTTTATGTGTGGAAGGAGGACAGTGGATTGGTAAAGGAGAAGGGGAGGTAGGGGAGAGGGGCACAAGGGATCAATATGGACCGGGAATTCTGAAGGAGGAAGGAAACACAGATGCGGCGTGGAACTAGTGATAGACTTTGGGCTGTAACTGATAACCTTCAGACAGGGGTATGAGACGGTGAGATCTTTAAGGGTCCTGGGTGGGAGTACTGTAAGGATTCTAATGATGATGATGATGATGTTGATTAGTACCAGCATTAGTATTATTTTGGAAGAATAATGAATGAAATTAAAAAAACTATACAAACCTATATACAACAGTTTTGGCTGACGTCTGTAGCATATTTACGATCGGTTCACTCTCGTAACTTGGACTCAACCCTTTCAGTCCAATAACGTGTTTTGCGTTTTGTTCTTGCAATCCCAAGACGATTTAGTTCAGCTTCGGTATAATGTCCAGCAGTGAAGGGGTTATTAAAGGCTATATCTGACCCTTTGAGTTGAAAAAAAAAATAAAAGTAAAATTGTCTGGTGGCAGCAGGAATAAACAAAATTACGTGATCAAATTGAAGGCTTTAATGAAGAGCGCATTATAGAAGGAAGTTTCTGCGTTTTCCACTCCTTTTTCTTCCTGCATTAACAAGATGACACTTAAAAAAAAATAAACTCATTATCTCTTTCCTCACGTAACTAGCATTTAATTTTTGCTGAAAGAAAAAGACACATAGGAAGAGTTTTATCAGACATGGAACATTAGTGTTAAAGCTAGATATATAGCGAAGAACTTGAACTGCATCTCTTATCCAGCATTCGGGGGTTTCTGCTAATATTCAGAACAGTTACCAGCAGGATCGATTAGTCTCCTCTTGATGTGAGATTCATTTTCTCTTGATGTGAGATTCATTTCCTCTTGATGTGAGGTTCGTTTCCTCTTCCCAGCTCCTTTGTTTAGTATGCAGCTCTGTGACTGAGGACCTGGATGGCATGGTTTGAGATGACACAGATTCAGTCAGCAATCATGGTTGGGACGATACGTTATTGCGCGTATTCTTGTGGGTTAAGATGCTGGTGAGGCTCGCCTTCACGTGGTGGCACCGCTGTAATCGGTTGGTTCCGCTACCCTGTTATACAAACGTCCCTCAGATCCCTCCCCATCTCCCAAAAGGTGGATGGTAGGCTGCAGGAGAAGAGTGATTATAGCCTTCAGTCCACTGGGCTCACATCCTACCATGATTTCCTTACCAGTATATTATGGATGTGGTATGTATATAAGAGTATATTTTATATTGTTATTTGAGTCACCTGTGTCGATATGAATGTAAATAACATAGGAGATTAATACAGTATAATATACGGAACAAAAGAGATGCCAAACATATTATGTCCCCGCGTCTACTATTTGATTGATAGAGATACTTCATCACAAAGTATTTGCAGTTTTAATACACCTAACATGATATTGCTACTGCGTTATGTAGGAAGTCATATTTGCATCAACATCATTTGTCAATCCTGGCTGCATTAATTAAGCGCTGTACCATCTGCTCATGGAATGCGAATAATTCCGTCCTCCCAAGGTCCTAATGACTCAAACTAGATCATGCCAACATTTACATTGAAGGCTTTTATGGCGGGGGTAATGGACGGAGTTAATTAGTTTGATCAACTCACTCCAAGCTTTATTTTGCAAAAACAGTACGTTCGACATGACGAGCACGAAACTACGCATGACAATTAGAATAACTTTGCCAATAATTACTGCTTCCCTGAAAGAATGACTACACAAACACCAATATCTGAACTCCGAACAGCCGATCGTCAGATTAATATTTGTCTTTACTTAATGAGGCTAAACTGGCTCTCTTGTTGTTGTTTTATTGTTGTTGTTGATGATGATGTTGTTGTTGCTACTGTTGTTGTTGTTGTTGGCCTGTGTACTGTGATTATGGTGACACTGGGTGGATGTGGTGTATTGTATTCGGTAGCACTATAGACTACGTATCACCTTTCACTCAGAGATTTGTTCTGCACCTTCCACCTCAGTTTCCTCAAGTATGTTACTGACTCAAAGTATATCCATATAAAACGGTGTATAAAGAACAGATGAGATTGGTCAGGGGAACTATGGAAAAAATCGCTTAAGAAGTGGTGTTACGAAGCCTCCTGTGTGATATAAAATATAACCCATAAATTTACGTCAACCTTTGAGTCGTTGGCTGAAACTTGAGTCGCTACGAGAAGGTAAATCACAAAATTTTGACGTTTATTTCTTAATCCCTTAAATCCGGCGACCCATATTTACACTTTTATTCTTGCTGTTGTCTGGCAGGGGTTGGGAAAACAAATCAGTCAGTTAGTCAGTCAGTCGATCAATCCAACAGCCAATAAAGATGAATATGTATGAATAAAGCTAGGGGGAAAAAAAAGTACATTCGTCCGACTAGTCTAGAAAAAAAAAATAGATCAGTCACTCAGTCAATCAATCAGTCAATCATTCAATAAGCACGTATCTATATGAAATGGGTTACAATCTTCCCTGAGACGTGGAAGTTAAAACAGATCAGTCAGCTAATCAGTCAGTCAATTAATCAATCATTTAACCAACAAGTCAATCAGTCAATCAATTAATCAATCTATCCATCAACACGTATCTGTATTGGAAGGGTTACAATCAGTCCTGTGGCGTATAACTTAGGTAATACATGTAAGACGTAAACTCCAGACTTGTTCATTGTGAAGTTTTAATTGTTTCATCAAGGCTGTAGAGGGTTAAGTTGGGCTGAACCAGGTATATTATCAGCTCTTACATTTGAACATTTTATTCTTTCAGGCCGATAACTTAATCTTTATTTTTTATATACCCCAAGCCTTTTACGTCTTTTATTTTATTTATTTTTTTCATTTTCTTTTCTTTTCTTTTTTGAGAGACAGTTATTTCATTTTATTTATTTTTTTATTTTATTTCATTTTATTATTTTTTTTTTTTGAGAGAGAGAGATTTCGAACTTAGATATAGCCTTCATAAATTCCTTCACAACAAGAAGTCTGTCCCAAGTTAAATAGAATCGTCTGTTTGAAGCAAGAGCAAAATGTAAGAAACTGTCATTGGACCGAAAGGATTAATGGAACAGAGAAATCAAGACATACTGAAGTAGCATTTTTTTAAAGATGAAAATACGAAAGGTGAAAAAAAAATCTGATTGTTGTTCTTCTAGTCTTTTATTTATTACGTTCAGTTCATTGCTACCAAGTTCGTTCATGATTTTTTTTTATTTTTATTTTTTTTTTGCTATGTGCAAGTGGAATTTCAGAGAGTAAAATGCCAAACTTGCAAACGTAAACCTAAAGAAGAAATCTAGCCACAGTTCATCTGATTATTTGTTTACTTAGCTCCGTCCTCCTCGTTCGTGGATTTTCTCGGTTTTTCGCAAGTGGAATGTCGGCGAGTATAATCAAGTTTGCGAACGCCTGGTTGGGGAAGCGTAGCAGTGTGTGCTGGCGAGATTATGCGTCAATATTGCCAAGAGTTTTCGCTGGTGCCGAGATTTTTCGATGTAACTCTGCGCTCTTCACTCCTGTTACCTGAGCTTGGCCCAGTTTTTTGTCTTTTTGTAGCCTATTTCACGTGGCTCAGTGGGAAAAGAAGACATTGCAATGACTCTATATCCTTTCCTTAACACTTTTCATGATAAACGTATTGTAATGTTAGTCACTTCTTACGACTCAGTATTCAAGACAGAGACGGTAATTTTTGGTCATCTAAAATAAAAAGAATATATCAGCCGTCTTCTCTCTCGCTGTCCTAAGTGATATCCTGGCACCTGTTTCTTAGCCCAGTATTCTAGGTGAAGGGGACTGGTATAAGAGCCTAGACAGCACCTCCTCCTCAGCTCTGTAGTCTTTGTAGTTATCATAAGAGACATCACGGCAGCACTTATTTAGCGCCTTGTTTTCCCTGTATGGATTAGGAGACATAACACCTGCTCTTTAGATCCTTATTATCGTTGTTGTAGGAGGCATCGCATCATCTTATTCTTCGCTCTGTATTTTCTGTATTTCCTTCGTAGCAAATCTCCAGCATTTTTTTTTCACCTCTTCCTTTGCCATATATTTTATTACCTGTTAGATTTGAGTTTTTTTTTTCCGGATTAGTTTTGCCTGTGGTGAAAAAAGATGGGAATAGCTCACCTCTTTTCATCTGTATTCTCTTCTATTTTTTTCCCCGATTGTATTTAACGAAGGATACTTTTCTCTCTTCTCTGTCTCTGCGTATTTCTGTCTCTCTATCACTGTGTGTGTGTGTGTGTGTGTGTGTGTGTGTGTGTGTGTGTGTGTGTGTGTGTGTATCCGTGTTTGTGTTTATGTGTGCATTGTGTGTGTGTGTGTGTGTGTGTGTATAATTCTGCAGGCATCTGATTCTGACACTCCGCGGGTGTAATTGTGAGTTACGGTTTAATGAGCACTCCTGTATCTCTTCATTAGCCTGAGTCATCCAATACAGGACAAAGGCCTCTCCCACCTTTCTCACGCTCTGGCCTGTTAACTATTAGCTTGTTCCATTCATTCCCAGCGAGTCCCGGAATTTAATCTTGACATCTTGTTCTCTGTACGTCTCCTCTTCTCACTGGCTTGCCATATATTTATCTTGAGTTGTCCATTTGTTATCTGTTATGGGAAGGAAGTGCCCAAACCACATTCATTATTGCTTTTTGGCCATAGCGGTGCGTTGAGGGCGCCCACTGTCCACAAACAGTGATGAAAAATAAAGATACTAAAAATGAAATTCTCTAACAATTTTTCACCATTAAGGAATCAGTATTTCATCGACATATATTATAGTCTAGATGTGTAAAAACCTCCTTTATCGTCCACCTTTCCCCACCTGATACAGTGTTACTCTCCACTGGGTGACAAGACAAATGACTTCCTACATCTTTGGAGACCATTTACAACGCTGAATGGTGACCAAATGGCTGAATGCCGCCTGGTGGGGAAAACATAAATAAAGGACAGAATAACAGACAGCAAGATGGTTGGATTATGTTTCCTTCTTTCGTCTCTTCCCTTATCCCTGAAGCTTTGTTTATATCTCTTCGTGTGGCATCTAGCATATACCATTCTTTTTATTACCCCCGGACTACTCATAAGTTTACGTTATCTATGTCCTCATGTTTGTTTATGCAAATATTAAAACTCTTGATTGCCTCCACCTTGTCAGATTTATTCTCTCATGTCCATCCGGCTTCGTCTCTGTCATCTTCTACTGCATCAACGTCATCTCATTTCGTTTTTATTTTTTTGTCGCTCTTCTGCCAATCTGTTTAATTTACTTTACACACCATGTCTTTCTTCCTTATTTTCCTCTCTCTCTCTCTCTCTCTCTCTCTCTCTCTCTCTCTCTCTCTCTCTCTCTCTCTCTCTCTCTCTCTCTCTCTCTCTCTCTCTCTCTCTCTCACACCTTCTTTATGACTGAGAGCAAGGCGAGTTACCAGGCGTTAACTTACACACCACATATCACAGCATTTCCACCTCTCACAGCAACCAGCACTTCCCTCTTACCTTCCCTGTCATCTTCCATGTTAGTGGGGGTGAGGCGGGGTGAGGGGTGGCTGGGGTGGGTAGGGGTGAGGGGTGGCTGGGGTGGGTAGGGGTGAAGGGAGAATGCAGGGTTGAGGGAGAGTGTGGAGGGATGAAGCGAGAATGTAGGACGGTGGAGGGAGAGTGTGTAAGGGTGGAGGGCGAGGATAACGGTGGACTGAGAGTGGAGGCGAGAAGGGAGAATGTGAAAGGATTAAGGGAGCATGTGGATGGGGGCAAAAAGTGTGGAGTGGTGAGGGGAGTGTGTGGGATGTGTGAAAGGAGGGTTTGGAGGTTAGGAAGAAGAGGGAAGGACAGGGAAGAGTGGAAGAAGCGGGAGAAACAGGCAAAGTAGAAGAAAAAAGGAAGGGTTGGATGTGGAGAGGTGAAGAATAAAGATCGGTAAGCTGGGAATGGGTGGAGAAGGTAGGTGGAGAGGTTGATGGAAGGATCAAGAGAAAATGGAAGACGAGGGGAGGGAAGGTAAGAGGATCAAGAGGGAAGGTCAGTGGAAGCGTGAAGAGTGAAGATAGGTGGAAGAGTGAAAGGGAAGGTACAAGGATGAAAAGGGAAAATAGTTAGTTGGATGGAGAGAAAGTAAGTGGAGGGGTGGAGAGGGGAGGTGAACGAGGGGAGATGGGGGGCAGATGGAGTGGTGAAGAAGGGAGGTGGAGGGGTGGAGAAAGAGGGCTGGTTAAGGGACTGAGACGAAAGATAGAGAGGTTGAGAGAGAAAGCAGGTGGAGTGAATGAGAGGAGAGGTATAGGGATTCAGAGGGGAGGTGGAAAAGTGAATAGAGAGGAAATTACGTAAAAATGTGTGGGATGAAGTCTTTTAATTACGCCACAAAATCACCTCAAGAGCAACACTAATTACATGCATTTTATTTCCAGTGATGGTGGGCCTTGAGGGTGTGATTATATGTAAAATTTCTCTCATCTAAATGTAGTCATCCAGGGCCAGCATGTGTAAGATTATATTGAGTTAGGTAAAATATATTCGTCGTTTTGTTAGCAAGTGTGAAGTTTTTTGGGATAGCTATACTCTTTTCACCTTAGCTTGAGCCAGATTTTATTCCTTTTGCAACTTATCTCACGTAGATCAGTTGCAGAAAATGGCAACTCCCCCCCTCACTGCATAGTTTTTTTTTTTTACCTCTTCTTTGTGATTAGAACCATATTCTTCCTTCTTTAATTACAGCGCAGCATTCAAGACGGCGTGATGAGTTTTATAGGCCAAGTTAGCGTAATAAGAATATAGCACACTTTTCGAAAGTTCGATGGCCAGGAAAATGGCAAACCAGTAGTATTTATTCTTTCTGACTGCACATGACTTCCATTAGTTAAGTGAGGTTGTCTGTAATATATAGAATCGAACCATTTAGTGAGATGATGTCTTTCTTGCTGCTGATAACGTGACACAGCTAAACAGAGATTCCTTCTTCACTTTGGGAGGTCTGCTCTGAGCTAAAATGACATCATTTGGGGGCACCAAGATATATAAACAAAGTCCTCTCCATAGTGAAGAGATTCCAGAAGGACGCTTAAACAATAAGACCTACATAATTTTAGCAGTGCCATTACTACCAATATCATAATTACCGTTATTATCACCACGGTAATCACTGACATCACCATCAACATCACAGTCGTTACCACCACCATCACTAGTGCCGTGGGTATTGCATCCCTCACCATCACCCTCATCACTGTTAATGCGACCACCATCACCATAGATTTCATCACCACCGTCAATGCCACCACCACCAGCACCATCACCATCACAACCACCCACACCACCAGCATCAACAGAACAACGTCAGTAATTAAAGGTTACATGGCCTCATCCACCACCCAATATGTTTCCGGGTTCCTGGCTGGGCGGAAGGGGCGGGCGTTAAAAAGTCCATTGTATTTTTTCGCCATGTTTCATTACCGACACTTGTTACGTTGAATTAATGTTAGCTGTAAACTAAATCTTGACAGCATTCAGGACCTTTTGTGCTCAGCCTCATCTTTAATTATATACAGGGTGGTCCTTGTATAGCGCCACACTAGAAACGCACTTGGTTGAAATTTGTGTGTTCCTGGAATGGCTCAGTCTGCTGGTGTTGGCGTGGATGTGGCAGTGGGAATAGGAAATAAAAGATGCACTGCAGACATTGGTAACGCTGCTTAGACCGTCCCCACAACACACGAGAAATAGCCCAGCGGAGAGGAAGAGGTGCGTTATATATGGGCCACCCTGTATTTCATATTATTTAGGGATCTGCGAACAAAGGACAAAACTTATGAAAAACCATCTTTAACATCACGTACTTTTATTCTTGGTGTATCCTTGAAAAGGCAACATGATCATTTAATCCTAATGTACTCAGCCTAATCTTTAATTTTATATTCAGTAGTATTTCTAGAACCTGGAATCATGTACTTTTATTTTTAGAGTGTGTATATGAACTGCAGTTAAGCCCTGCAAAGCGATATTGTTTACCGTGATTATGCTGAGTCAAAGTACTGATCAGGTGTCTATATTGAACTGGGTTGTGCAACGAGACGCAGCACTTCCGGTGTTTGCCGAAAGTTCCAGTTAAAGTTATTACCTTCTGAAATGTTGCTGGTGTGTGCCTTCTCGCGGTGGCACTGGCACAACTGAGCGGGTCCGCTGCCCGGTTATGCAAGCGTTCCTGGTTCCCTCCTTATCCCATGAAAGGAGAATGGTGGATTGCTGGATGGAAGCAACTTCAGCCTGCAATATAGATTCAGGTGAACTTACTACTACTACTACTACTACTTCTGCTGCTGCTGCTGCTGCTGCTGCTGCTGCTACTACTACTGCTGTTGTTGCTACTACTGCTACTAAACTACCACTACCACCACCGTCACCGCCGCCGCCGCCGGGACCTTTTGGAACGAACTGTGGGCATCAACGTTTGTATACAGCCTTCACTATACGTGAAGGGGAAAATGTATAAATGTATGAACCGTGTATCGAGCTGACCTTGTGTAGCTCACGTTTGGCTTTTTTGTGGTTCAGATTTCTCCCCTATTCAGTAGAGAGTTCAGGTTTCACAGGGAATCAAAACCTTTTCTAACAGTATAACGATGCGGCGCAGAAAAATTAGTCAGTCTTTAGTCTTCTCTTGTAATTAGGACGCTCTCTATCATCGCTTCCTTAGTAGTTTAGTTTGCATATTACAAACAGATGTTTTCTTTTGAGTTATTTATATTTCTCTAACTCTTTAAACCAAATGACGTGTTTTTCATCATAATCTTGCTGTCACTATATCCTTTTTACTCTACTCTGGCTTAAAATTGCCTTCTCTCATGTTGAATACTGAGATGGAATAGTAGATTAACAAAAATATCGCGCTAATCATGAAGAAGTGCTATGAAAAGAATGCAGAGCCTCAGTATTGCCTAGTTCTGCCACTGAGCTACGTGAAGTAAGTTGCTAACGAACAAAAATCTTGGCCAGATTAAAATAAAAAAAAACAATATATATTATTTTTTTCTGTTTGTATTGAGATAGACCCTTCGAACTGATGAAGGTTAGAGGCAGATTCCACTAACCCCTTCAGTGCGAGAGGCCTTTCATAAGTTTAAACAAATCGTCTAAATTCGTAAAAACACACTAAAAAAGACGTCACTAGTTTCAAAGAGTAAATATTGACATTAATTTGCATACAAGTGTATATCATGGACGAGAATATTTATGTAGGAGGTGTAGATGTGAACAGACAAGAGTAAAATAATAGAATACTCCCTATCTGACGAGAAAGCGCGATCTGTCTCAGCTTTCTTTTCCTTTTCGATTTGTTTTGTCCAGTAATCGATTCCTACTTCGTTTCACTCACATTGTTCCGACTTTCTATATCTTTTCGATTTGTTTTGTCCTGTCAATATTGCTGCTTTTTCTCACTCTCCTAATTCCAACTTTCTCTACAGTTTTGATTAGTTGAGTTCAGTAACCGATTCCCACAACTTTTCACTCTCCTTATCTACCTAATAAAAATATGCTCTTAATTGTGCCGGGACGAGATTACTCAGCTTGTTATGAGATAGTGTTAGAGAGAAAACTGCATTAAAAACTAAGTACCTGATTCCCATTCTCACGCTCCTTCTCCATACCTAGTGAATCTTATCCTCAACCGTTCCGGACGATATTACCCAGCTTGTAATGAAATAGTATTGGGTAGAAAATTACAGAAGAGACTTTCCAACACAATTTCATTACAGGCAGAGGAGAATCTTTTGGGTGACGGGGTGAAACAAGGTCATTAATGCTAGGAAAATCACGAATCTCGCCCTCCATCCGCCCTTCCATCCTGGCCACTCCATCACACGTATATAAGGCGTCGGATACATGACACGGAGTTAAGGTTTTTAATTCCCTTAAGTGGGTTCCTGTTGCTCCTCTTCCTCCATATCAGGTGTTTGTTCCTACTCATATCAGCTGTTTGTTCCTAACCATATCAGCTGCTTGTTTTATCCCATATCAGCTGTTTGTTCTTACTCATATCAACTGCTTGGTCTTATTGTATCTTCATTAGGGTATATTTTTTTCACACATTCATTGGAGATAGATCTTTATTAGTTCCTCTTTACAACCTCCAGACGATTTTATAAGGCTTATGAGACCCTTCCTAGTGACGGGGCTGATGGAGGCTCTTCTTCCTTCAGTCAGAAAGTATTTTTTCTCGCTCTCTCTCTCTCTCTCTCACACACACACACACACATATTCCCTCCCTCCGTCCCTCCTCGACTTCCCATAAGGAAATTACTTTGTTCAAGACGGATTTAACATGTACAGGGGTTTGGCACAGAAGGATGTACATTAAGATAAGTGGTGTTCATCAGGGTGTGACGTACGACACTCGTGGGGAATATACAAGTAAGTAAACCCTGTGCTCTAAAGGAAGTTGGAGAGCAGTATTTGTGTGTGTGTGTGTGTGTGTGTGTGTGTGTGCGTGTGTGTGTGTGTGTGTGTGTGTGTTTATTCCTTTCCACCTCCACCTGCCTGCTTTACATAAAATCCCTTTTCATCTTCGTCTTCAACATAACCCTCTCTTCCACTTACGGGGATTGGAAAGGGTGGGAAGGATTCAGAAGCAGGAAAATGCAGAAACACACACACACACACACACACACACACATAATGGCCACCTCAGTAACGATGTGTACACCTCTCCATTTACCCTTCACTCAAGCCTTCGATTTTCTTGACTCCATCTCATAGGCCAAACAATCCATTACAAGTAACTGTGAACCTCAGTATTAACAAGGCACAGAAACACACTCAGCACTTTGACGTATCTTTATTTTCTTTTTCTCTTTCTGTTTCTGTTTCCTCTGTTTCTGTTTCTTCTG
>JAGKTI010018747.1:4560-17473 GCA_018397915.1 Birgus latro | reverse complement strand
ATATGTATATATATAATATACATACTTGCTCTCTATTTCTGAGATATGTGCGATAAAGTTTTTCAATGTTTAGTAATTAGTACTGTATTGCAATTATAAATAATTCCACCAGAAATGATAACCCATAAGAAAAAATAGTAATGAGATAGCAGTGGAGAAATAGAGTCCCCACTACTACACAGCAGACCCTTATTATACAATGATGTGGTATGTGGTGAATCATTTATATGATGCAAAATGGTAAGGGCATTTTTTTCAGTACAGTATATGATCACAGATACAATCATTATGATCCTATATGAAGTCTCACTGGTCAATATATGACTGCTATCTTATCTTATATGACTGCCAACACACAAGCTTACAGTCACTATTTGTTCCAAGATGGCATTTGAACTCAGTCACAATCAGGTGTGTTAGTGTCAGTGTTGGAACAACAGTGTGGTGCTGGAATTCAAGCAGAAATTGAAGTGCACTGAAGAGAAATACAGGCATACCCCGGTTTAACGATCTAATTGGTTAGGTAAAACCCCATCGTTAGGTGGGGTATCATATATTGGGGTACTTTTAACATGTATTTCAATGTGGACCGTTTACCAGCCTTGGGTTTCCTCCCAAACCAAATCTAAAACCCACCCAAACAAACCCAAAAACAAGTTTAAAGCCAATTTAAGTGGCCTAACAGCTGTCAAGGAAGCTAACCTAAGCCTAACACCTATAAATAACTTACTAAAACCAACAAATAAAATTTGAAAATCGTCAAATATAAGTCTGGAAAAAAATCAAGCTTAGTAAACTATACCCCAAAATGACTATGTTCACCCCATCTATGGCTAAAACACATTAATCTAAGTCTAAAAACAATTTACAAATCAACGTAAACACAAAATTTTAGTCTATCATCAGAATCAGTAAAAAAATCAAAACCCATCATTAAACTGGGGTTTGGCCATCGTTAGGCAGGGTATGGAGCAATTTCTACCCCAGTCGTTACGCCAGGGTATCGCATCTGGGGTATCATATATTGAGGTATTACAGTAAAACCTCGATATAACGGACTTCAGTAGACCGGAATTTGCTTTTATCGGGCTCAAGGAGCTACCGGACTAAACTCCTATATATCAGAAAAAGGCCGATAAAGCCAGAAAGCAGTCCGGACTGCCTGACAACTTCAGCTATGTTCACCACAATAAGACAAGTAAAAGACATGTTTTTCAGTGCACAGTACAGTATTATTATACCACTTGATTAATGTAGTGAAGGTATAACACAGTACAATACTGCAGTGGTGGTGAAAACCACTGATGCAATCCGGACTAATGTCTGATATATCGGAAAAAGTCCGGATTAGGAGGGGTAAGTCCGGATGTCGCTTTTATTGGAATTTTGCATATTTCGGACTGGCCTGAGCCCCAATTAGTCCGTTATAGTGAGGTCTTACTGTACTGTAATTACCAGTGTACATGAGTTGCAAACAATTTTTTTTTTTTTTTTTACATTTCTGGTGGTAAGCAGCAAGTGAAGTGCAGTGAAGTGAAATAACTATCAGTTTACGTGAGTTGCAAACTTGTTTTTAGTGACCCTTAGCCCCGAACATATCCCCAGTGAACCAAGGTTATAAATGACTTGACTTCATGCACAGCATGATGGCATCCGTCTGTCTTCGGACATCACTAGATGGTGTCCATCTGTATCTGACACCATTAGGGACTGTAAACAAACACCGCTTTTTAAATGCTTTTCACCTCTTAAAAAAAACATCTAAACTTGAAAATTATCTCAGAATAAAGTCCCATTAAGAGCGAAAAAAAAAAAAATCCTAAATGAGGTGGTCCAAGGTATCCTTAAAGATTACCAAAATGGCTTGCAGTTCACTAATTTCAGGAGGTTGGGAATCCTTAAAAAAAAAAAAAAAAAAAAATTGGAAATAATCAAACAAATCAAAGACAAAAAGGGTGGAACCACCCACAGATTTATCACACTCGTCTATCAATCTATAGACGGACACCATAATCCTGTAAGAGGTGGCTGCTTGACTCTGAGCTAGATGTTTTACAGGGAGGGGCACTAACCCTCAGCCAACCCACTTGCTGACATGTTAGGAACACATATGGGTTGGTTATATGGTTACCTCCCAGCACTGTAAATGGTTTCCTGGCTTAAAGGAAACCATTAGACTTGTCGGTCAATTTCCGGAAAACTACATTTCTCCCTCCAGGAAATCTGACACAGCCACATTGTAGACCATGTTATTCTGAATCTATTCCACTAAACATTTGTTTTCGGAAATGTATATTTAATGTAAAAATCCTATATAATATTACCTAGGACCTCCCCTCAGTTTCAAACTTTCACGTTGGTGTTTCTGCCTATCGTGGCAGCTCCCGGGCGTGATGTCATGCCAGTTCAGCGCATGCTCGGTTCAATGTCACAGCCAATGAAATTAAAATCAGCCAAAAGGCGGACCAATCAAATAATTGATAGCATTATGAGATTTTCAGACTTCAAACATCCCTTACTTTAGTTGGTTCTACGATGGCGTCCTCTTGTACCAGGTGTGCTGTGACTGAACACGAGGCCACTGCTCATTTTTTTTTTTTACATAATCAGGAAACTGTGAATTTCCTATGCAGTCGTGGTGACTGCCTTCCTCCCACAAGTGTAATGACATTTAAGGTAAGGTTAGGTTAGGTCGGGTTTGGTTAACGTTAGGTTAGGTTAGGTTAGGTTAATAAAATGGGGGGAGTCTGGGAGGCGAAGTCCCCCCATTTAGGGTGTATGGTTCAACCCATATCCTCAATTTCGAAACAAAAAATATTTTTTCTGGTCAATTTTAGTGTGATCTGAATGAATTTGACCTTCGTTTTTTTTCTTCAGATTTCACTCGTTTTGGAGATAGGCTTGGGTAGGCCTATCTCCAAAACGAGTGATTTCCGACAAAAATGAAGGTCACTAAAATTGACCAAAAAAAATATTTTTGGTTTTCTGAAAATTGACTAGCTAATCACTCAATGTAAAGCTATCTGAAAAGGAAAGAGAAGTAACAAAGAGCAATGGGAAAGATAAGATGTAATAACCAAAATGAAACTGAATAAATTATTCACCGTCCTGGCCGAGATTCGAACTCAGGCCCTTGTGCTTGTATCGCACGCACGTTACCACTGAGCCAAAGAGAGGATCCCCCACTTTGCCTTTGGGCAACGAGGGCTTTTACTCATCCCATTACATCACTCTTTTCTCCCCCTAGTGATTAATTTGCTCTCCCACATGGTAGCATAGCATTGGAGGCCACCACTGGGATGTAAGGCTGTCAACACGACATATGACCCTCATGGCCCTTATCTCACATCCCACCGCTGCCACCAATGTAATACCTGAAATGAAACTGAATAAATTAATCACTGTCCTGGCCGAGATTCGAACTCAGGCCCTCGCGCTTGTATCGCGCGCATGTTACCACTGAGCCATAAAGAGGATCCCCCACTTTGCCTTTGGGCAATGCGGGCTTTTATACATCCCATTACAAAGAGAAATAGGAAGAGAGGAGGGCAGGCACAGAAAAAGAATGATAAAGACAAAGGATGATGTAGGCAGCTCTACATCAATTAAGCGGATGATGGTTGCCACCACCTACCATCAAATATTGGCTGAAATAGGAAAATTAGTTTTGGTGAAAATGCAAGAGTTCCATGCGTAAAACTTACAATTGTATTTTTTCTCAGTAAACCAGAATGTACTTATCATTGTGATGGTACTAAAAAGTTGCAAAAAGGCATAATTTTGAAGATATCAACTATACAACCACCAGTTTTACAGCCAAACCATGGCATGTAGCCACCTGCCATGTCAGACTTTTCAGTTACCTCAGCTCCAAGGTCAGTCTGTCACAAATTCATTATCCCTACTAACCAACCAAACCTAATTTAACCTAATCTAAATCAACCAAACCGAACTTAATTTAATCTAACCTGAACAATTTGGGGATGAGTTTTGAGTCAAAATCCACTTAGTGCCCTCTGTAGGATGCAAAGGTGACAACAACAAATCTATGGGAGTTCATTATGATCATTATGAAAAATACTATACATTAAGGGTGCTAATATTCCTGAACTGCATATTGTCCACTTGTAAAATAATCTATTACCTATCTATTGTCAGACGCCTCAATCCTGTAAGGGGTGGCCACAGACAAATCGCCTCCATGTCACTCTGTCCCCAGCCATTTCACTGCCCTGCTCTCAGCTCACAACCCCCTCTCTCATATACCTCTCCACTCCATCCCTCCATCTCATCCTTGGCCTCCCCCTCCCTCCCCCCCCCTCCGCCTCATTCACATACACTCTCCTCGTCAGTCTCTCACTCTCCATCCTCTCCACATGACCAAACCACCTTAATGTGTTTCTCCTAAACGCTTCCTATCATGTCCACATCCACACCACAATGCTCCTTCACTTCCTTATTTGTCAGTCTGTCTCTCCATGTGACTCCACATGCTCCTCTCAAGTAACTCATTTCCAATGCCCTCACTCTTGACTTCTGTCCCTCCAACAGGGTCTAAGTTTCACTTCTATATGTTAGATTTGGTATCACAATACTTTTTTTTTTTTTTTTTAATGCAAGGAAGAAGGAACTAAAGGCCATGGGCCCACAAACTGCTTCTTCCAAGGAAAAAACAAAAACAATACAAAAGAGAGCCAAATTCAAGATCCGTTCATTTCGAGATGCCTGGACACACTGCGTTTGAAAGACTGGAGATCATAGGAAGTAGGAAATACAGACAGAGGAAGACAGTTCCAGAGTTGACCAGCTGCATAAATGAAGGACTGGCAGTAACAGTTAACTCTTGCATTAGAGAGTTGGACAAAAAAGGGATGAGAGGATGTCGATAGACGGGTGCCACATGCCTGTCGTAGAGATGGAGGGATGCAAGCAGACAGTTCAGAGGAACAGTGACCATTGACGTAGCGAAAGAAAAGAGATAAAGATGCAACAGTGCGGCGAAGAGACAGAGGTTGAAGGAAGCCAGTAAGAGGGGGAGAGTTTAATGAGACGAAAAGCCTTTGACTCCACCCTACTGAGAAGAGCTGTATGTGGGGAGCCACCCCACACATGAGAGTTGTACTCTAAACAGGGGCGAATAAAACCTGTGTATAAAGTCAACAACTGTGCAGGGGTGAAGAAGGTTCGGAGTCGGCTTAGCACACCTAATCTCTTGGAAGCATATTTCACAAGAGATGTAATAGACTGTGTTCTTTCCAAGATAAATCCTGAGTGAATGAAACCCCAAGCATGTTCAAGGATGATGCTGGAACGAGCTGGACATTATTAAACATTAGTTGGTACTCCTGTGGGAGAGTATGTCGGGTTGATAGGTGCAAAAACTGAGTCTTTGATGAATTAAAAACAACAAGATTATTTTTACCCCAATCAGAGATACGAGCCAAGTCAGACATTAGGTGTGCCATAGCCTCATCCCTTGTTTGTTGAAGCAACTGCTGAGATGGACATTGCGGGAGCCGAATGGAAAGGTGAAGGGTGGAATCATCAGCATATGAGTGGATAGGGTTAGATATACAGCTCAGAAGGTCATTGATGAATAAAAGGAAAAGAGTTGGTGATAGGACAGAGCCCTAAGGAACACCACTGTTGATATATCTAGGAGAAGAACGATGACCGTCTACAACAGCGGCAATAGAATGACCAGAAAGGAAGCTAGAGATGAAGGCACAGATAGAAAGATAGAAACCGTAAGAGGGCAGTTTGGAAATTACAGATATATGCCAGACTCGATCGAAAGCCTTTGAGATGTCAAGTGCAATGGCAAAGCTTTTGCCAAAGTCCCGAAAGGAGGATAACCAGGAGTCAAAAAGGTAGGTGAGAAGATCGCCAGTGGAGCGTCCCTGATGGAACCCATACTGACAATCAGAAAGAAGGTTGCGATAGGGAAGATGCTTTAAATTTTTTCTGTTAAGAATAGACTCGAATACTTATGAGACACAGTATGTTAAAGCAATTGGATGATAGTTAGAGGGTTGCGAGTGGTCACCCTTTGTTGGGACTAGCTGAATGAGAGCAAACTTCCAGCAAGAGGGAAAGGTACAAGTTGAGAGACAAAGCCGAAAGAGTTTACCTAGGCAGGGTGTAAGCACAGAAGCACAGTTCTTAAGGACGACAGGAGGAACTCCATCAGGCCCATATGCCTTGCTAGTATTGAGGCCAGAGATGGCAGAAAATACATCAGCTGAAGAAATTTTAGTGTCAGTCATGAGGAAGTCAGAGGGGCGAAGTGATAGAGGAACAGCACTGGAATCATCTAAGGTGAAATTGGAGGAGAAAGTCTGAGTGAAGAGATCTGCTTTATCAATAGAAGAAATAGCTACAAAGCCATCAGAGTAGAAAAGAGGAGAGAAGGATGATGAGATAAGGTTGTTAGAAAGGTTTTTGGCAAGGTGCCAAAAGGAGCGGGAAGAATTCGAGTTGGAGAGTTGGGAACATTTAGTGTAGGTGAAATTATTTTTAGCAGAGCGAAGAACAGACTTAGCACAATTCTGGGCAGAAACATAAGAAAGATGTGATTCAGGGGTGGGTTGGCTCTGGTACCTTTTGTAGACCCCTCTTCTTGTTGCGGACAGCATTAGAACAAGCGTGATTAAACCAAGGCTTTCTTGCATTAGTCAGAGGATATGAGAAAGGAATGTATGCTTCCATGCCTGAGAGAATAACCTCCGTAATGCGTAAGGCACACGCAGATGGCTCCCGGCCACAGAAGCAATAATCATTCCAAGGAAAATCAAAGAAGTACTGCCTGAGGGCCTCCCAATCCGCAGCTCCAAAGTGCCACAGATGACGTTTCTTTGGAGGGTCCACAGGCCGCACCGGAGCGACAGGACAGGTTAAGGTAATAAGGTTATGATCGGAGGAGCCCAACGGAGACAAAAGATTAACAATGTAAACAGAAGGATTAGCTGTAGGGAAGAGGTCAAGTATGTTGGAGATCTCTCCAAGGCGGTCAGGGATATGGGTAGGGTGCTGTACAAGCTGCTCTAGGCCATTAAGGATAGAAAAGGTGTAGGCTTGTTCACCAGGTGGATCAGTGAAAGGAGAGGAGAGCCAAAGGTGGTGGTGAACATTGAAATCTCCTAGAATGGAGATTTCAGAGAAAGGAGAAATGGATAGAATGTGTTCCATCGTAAGACAGTCAAAGAATTTTTGATAATCAGTAGAATTAGGTGGTAAGTAAACAGCGCAGATATATTTAGTCAGATAATGACAGGAGAGCTGAAGACAGAGAGTAGAGAATTCGGAAGAATCAAGTTTAGGAACACGAGAGTAAGATAGATTGTTGTGTACATATACACAACAGCCACCTTTGGCTTTGAAATGAGTATAGAGAAAGTAGGAGGATACAGAAAGAGGTTTCCTGTCAGTTGCCTGAGTCTCTGTTAGGAATAGAAGGTGAGGGTTAGAAGAGGAGAGGTGGTGCTCCACAGAAAGAAAGTTAGAAGAAAGGCTGCGAATGTTGCAGAAATGAAGAAGTGAGTCAGACAGTGGTTCCACGCACCTCTCTAAGTCGTCACCGGGAGAGGGGCAGATGGGGGCATTTATGGTCCTCCCACCCCGGGGACTCCGAGGCCTGATTTATTGACGCCATTTTTGTTTTTCAATTTTGAGAAGGAAGTGTAGTGTGTACTGTGCATGTAGTTTGGTGTTGGCAGTTAGAGAAACTTGTACTGGAGAGCGTGCTGGCCTACTCTCCGTGTAACTGAAACACTGAAAAAGTTCAGCAAAGGGGGATGGTCAGGAACTAGTCCTGAGGGCTGATGAAATGGGAGCTCCAGCTCTCCCTGTCATCAGCTTTCCATCCACCTTGGGAGTACTGCCTTGCTCGACTGTCACGTAGCAGCTTTTTCACGTCCATGCTCACTTCCCTGTTTCTTACCACTGCTTCCAAGGAACCAGCAACCTTTCTTCCCTGCTGCACCCTTTCAAGCACTTCACCCTCTGAACTTCAATCCTTACTCATCACACTACCCAAGTTCTTAAATGCACTCACATTCTCCATATCCTCCCCATCCAGTCACACTGTACATTCACTGACTTCACCTCTCTCGAAGACCATCACTTTACTCTTCCCTTCATTCTCCTTTAGATTCCTTTTCTTACACACTCTCCTAAACTCATCTACCAAGCCCTGCAACTCCCCCATGTCTTCACCTAAGAACACAGTATCATCTGCAAACAGTACATGAGTTTTCAAACATTGCCCTCCCTCACTAGGGCTGCCCCAACATCCACTGGCCTACCTTGTATCTCTTTTATAACCTCATCCATATACAGGTTGAACAACCATGGAGAAATGACACATCTTTCTTTCAATCTAACCTTAAAATGGAAAAATTCATTCAGTTCCCATCCACACTCCCTGCAGCCTTAGCACCCTCATACATACTCTTCACAGCCTTCAACAACTTCCCATACTCTCCATATATTCTTAATACTTTCCACAATCCTTGTCTATCCACCCTGTCAAATGCTTTCTCCAAATCCATGAAGGCTGCATACAATTTCTTTCCCTTCTCTAGAAACTTTTCCACTAGAGATCTAAGAATGAATATCTGATCTACACAACCTCTTCCCTTCCTAAAACCTCCCTGTTCTTCTCCAACTAATTCCTCTGTTATTTCCCTAACTCTGTCAATAAGTATCCTACCATTTACTTTTCCTATTACACTAAGAAGGCAAATGCCCCTATGATTACCACAAACTTCTTTTTCCCTTTTTCCTTTGTACAGGGGAATAATTACCTATACCTGACTTCCAATCCTCCGGGACTCTACCTTCCTTCCAGGCCAATCTGAACACCTTCCACATCCATTCTATTACTATCTCTCCCCCACACTTCAACATTTCATCACACACACCAACAATTCCTGGGGCTTTCCCCATTTTAACTTTCTTCATTGCTTCCACCACTTCCATCCTGGTGATTTCTTCCTCTCTTCCCACACCCCTCCTTCTCCCAGCCATTCCCCAGCCACTTATACTTGCATTACTTTCATTCTCTATGTTCAACAATTCATTAAAGTGTTCTCTCCATCTGTCCACTTTTTCTCCCTTCTCCACTAGTATTCTACCATTTTTATCTTTCACTCCCCAACTAACTTGTTTGGCACCATGTTTAACTCTCTTTACCTCTTTCCAGAACATTTTCTTACATTCCCTCCACTTTGCACTCAAATTCTTTCCAAATTCCTCATCCACTTTCTTAGCCTACTAATATTTTCACCTCTCTCCTCCTCTCTCTTCAGTCTCTCAACTTCTTTGACACCCCTGTTCCTCATCCACTCACTATATGTTTTCTTCTTTTGTGCCACAGCCTCTCTCACCTCTTCAGTCCACCATGCTGTTCCCAGCACCCCTTCTCATCTTCTCTTCACCCCACATACCACCTCACATGCTGCACAGATTTCTTCTGTGAGTATCTTGCACACACCTTCCACGTCCCCTATCTGCTCCAATCTATATTTACCCAATCGCTCCTCCACTTCCCTTTTATATTCAGCCTTTATTCCATCCTCTTATAACTTTTCTACCTTCCTTGCAAGAACTACTTCTTCCTGTCTTTCCCTTCTTCTCTTTCTCCATTTTGTCTGGACTTTGATTTTGACCACCACCAAGTGGTGGTCCGAAAGTCCACTCCCCCAACCTCTATATACCACGTTATTTATGCTGAATCTACATTTCATGAATGAATTATGCAATCTTGAGCAACATAAATGACATTTCTGCAGACTCTCGGTGTCATTTAATGAATTTACAATCATGCAAGGTAATCCCTGTCATAAAAGTTTTATCACTTGTTAATGGGAGTTCTCCTGCAGTTTGTCCAAAGCTTTGGAAATGGCGACCAAAGTAAAACGACTTCAACATATACAACTAAGTTACCTGAACATAATGTAACAAAAATCCAAATAGGATTTAGGCCTGCAGTTCAAAAATATGTCTACTATATGGCCTTACCATGTCTCTTATTTCTTGTGCAGTCTAATACAAGCCTTATTTTACTGATGAATGCACAGGTTACATTGGAGGTGGTGTCCTGTACGTAGTATGGAGGGCGTCAACGTTAGCTGATGAATTTGCTCTGACCCTAAGGTTCCCTGTACTGGTAAGGATATTTCCTCACAGGGCAACCTATTAATGATTGAAGTGGATAAACAGAAGTGCAAATTTTATGCCTGAGGATCATCTTGGCACAAAAGTACAACCTACGAAATGATACCCTTACCGTGAAGTGAATTTCTTTTGACGGTTCCGGTTCCGGAACAATTCGCCATCACAACAAAAACAAGACAGTTCGCCGTCAGGACAACTTCGCCGTCTGGACGATTCTCCGTCGTTTATTTGCATACAAATTAATTAATAAGAATACTAATTTTTGAGTTATATGAGATATAAAAGTGATCGTGGTTTATTGTTTTTATGATAAATGTAAAATGTGGCATCAAACGGTCGGTATTAACGGGAAAAAAATTAAATATATTGAAACGAGACAACACTTCTTGAACGATGCGGCAGAGTGGGAAATGCCCGGGCGAACGTAATCACTGCCAGGTTCTCGGGCCCCGTGAGAAGGCCCCAACGGGACACACTACGACACTTCCCAACACCCAATACACATGACACAGTACAAATACAAGAACTTAACACTCAAATAAACAATAAAATATCAGAACAACAAACACTAAATTGGAATATTTATCTCCAAACACTTGATCACAGAACTAACACCAGCAAACTCTACAAAACACTAAACAGCATCACACTCTCAACAGCAACACTACACAATCACACGCTGCCATCACAACAGACACCATACCTTCAAACAAACAACAAGCAAACACTCTCATCAATCACTTTTCACATGTCAGCCATCTAAACCCCCATCGCGACGACCGACCTATCATTCGACGTAAGACAGTTCCCCACTGACCCAGACTTCGCACCTTTCACTTACAACCAGACGAAGTACATCATTAGCAACCTTAGGCACTCATCTGCCTATGCAGCAGACAACATGAGCAACTTACATCTTAAACACCTTGGACCACAAGACATACGAGCACTCACCAACATATCAAACTATAGCTGCTCACACAACATAATAATCACTATCCCTAAACCCAACAAAGACCCAACGTTACCTTGCTCACACCGCCCCATCACACTTCTCTGCCCCCCCTCCAAAATCACTGAAAGACCGGTACTACAACTAGTTTTTTTTTTTTTAATGCAAGGAAGAAGGAACCAAAGGCCATGGGCCCACATACTGTACCCTCCAAGAAAGAGCAAAAACAATACAAAAGAGAGCCAAATTCAAGATCCATTCATTTCGAGATGCCTTTTTTTCTTTTTTCTTTTTTTTAATGCAAGGAAGAAGGAACCAAAGGCCACAGGCCTGCATACTGTTCCTTCCAAGAAAAAGCAAAAACAACACAAAAGAGAGCCAAATTCAAGATCCGTTCATTTCGAGATGCCTGGACACACTGCGTTTGAAAGAC
Source organism: Birgus latro (assembly GCA_018397915.1). Taxonomy (NCBI): domain Eukaryota; kingdom Metazoa; phylum Arthropoda; class Malacostraca; order Decapoda; family Coenobitidae; genus Birgus; species Birgus latro. The sequence continues at coordinate 5,912 of JAGKTI010018747.1, read as the reverse complement.
TGGAGATCATAGGAAGTAGGAAATACAGACAGAGGAAGACAGTTCCAGAGATGACCAGTTGCATAAAGGAAGGACTGGGAGTAACGGTTAACTCTTGCATTAGAGAGTTGGACAGAAAAGGGATGAGAGTTTGTTGCTAGACGGGTACTACGTGCCCGTCGTAGAGGTGGAAGGATGCAAGCAGACAGTTCAGAGGAACAGTGACCATTGAAGTAGCGATAGAAGAGAGATAAAGATGCAACAGTGCGGCGAAGAGACAAAGGTTGAAGGGAATCAGTAAGAGGAGGGGAGTTAATGAGACGAAAAGCCTTTGACTCCACCCTATTGAGAAGAGCTGCATGTGTGGAGCCTCCCCACACATGAGAGTTGTACTCCATACACGGACGAATAAAACCCGTGTACAAGGTCAACAACTGTGCAGGAGTAAAGAAAGTTAGGAATCGGCTTAGCACACCTAATCTCTTGGAAGCAGATTTCACAAGAGATGTAATATGTTCTTTCCAAGACAAATCCCGAGAGAATGAAACCCCAAGCATGTTCAAGGATGATGCAGGACATAACTGTTCATTATTAAACATTAGTGGGTAATCCTGTGGAAGATTTTGTTGGGTTGATAAGTGTAAGAACTGAGTTTTTGATGCATTAAAAATAACAAGATTATTTTTACCCCAATCAGAGATACGAGCCAAATCAGACATTAGGTGTGCCATAGCCTCATCCCTTTTTTGTTGAAGTAATTGCTGAGATGGACGTTGCGGAAACCGAATGGAAAGGTGAAGGGTGGAATCATCAGCATATGAGTGGATAGGGTTAGATGTACAGCTTAGAAGGTCATTGATGAATAAAGGAAAGAGAGTTGGTGATAGGACAGAGCCCTGAGGAACACCACTGTTGATAGGTCTAGGAGAAGAACGGTGGCCGTCTACAACAGCGGTTATAGAACGACCAGAAAGGAAGCTAGAGATGAAGGCACAGATAGAAGGATAGAAACCGTAGGAGAGCAGTTTGGAAATTAAAGATTTATGCCAGACTCGATCGAAAGCCTTTGAGATGTCAAGTGCAATGGCAAAGCTTTCGCCAAAGTCCCGAAAGGAAGATGACCAGGAGTCTGAAAGGTAGGTGGGAAGATCCCCAGTGGAGCGTCCCTGACGGAACCCATACTGACGATCAGAAAGAAGGTTGTGACAGGAAAGATGCTTTAAAATTTTTCTGTTAAAAATTGACTCGAAAACTTTTGATACACAGGATGTTAAAGCAATTGGACGATAGTTAGAGGGTTGGGAATGGTCACCCTTCTTTGGGACTGGCTGAATGAGAGCATACTTCCAGCAAGAAGGAAAGGTACAAGTTGA